>JBBUKS010000113.1:10965402-10980663 GCA_038050645.1 Hedychium gardnerianum | reverse complement strand
GAACTATCTAGGCTATTCCGAGGGTATTTTTAGAATCTCAACTATAAAAAATGCACCCTTTAATAAATCTAAAGCCACAATGTGTGTTTTGATAATTACCAAAGTTAAGTATGTGCTTTAATTAAATGTTGTTTGCAAATTGAAGTAGATGATTTTAGAAAAAATAAAGTTATACGCATCCTTAAAGACTTTGTTACTTAGAAATAATGACATCCTAACAATGCTTATGCCCCACATCTCTTTGCCAGCTCGGAGAGATGATTTCTCCAACATCGACATCTTCGTTGGCATTGATGGAAATCGTATCCATGGTAATAGATTTTCTCACTGACATTGACTTTTCTCTGTAGGCTTTAGTAGCTCAAGAGACTCTGGCGGTGACTTCTAGTCAGAGGCTCTAGTGGCAATGACAATCTCTATCTGGCAGCATTAGCAACTGCTCCAGCGGGGGATTTTTCAGATTTTTTTTTTATAATTAAGATATTTATTTATTCGAATTAATTTATTTTAAAAACAATCAATTCAATTTAAAAAAGAAATTATCGATCACTAAAATAAATTAAAAAGCATAAACGACTTATCAATCCATAATTAATTCTAGAATTATATTTATATTAAAAAAAAATAATCTACAATACATCATAATTAAAAATTAATTACAGAAATGCTTTGTTGTTGCATCATAGTCCGGAGAGCAGATTTTTCTTGCAGCAATAAATCTTGGTCGGCTATAATTAGGCATGAAAGAAAGGTTTGATAGAGACGCTGATTAGGATGCCTCACATAGGAACACTGGCGATGCAAGGTTTTATGAACATTTCACTTTTAAGTGTGCAACCCAACTTCACAACAGGTGGAATAATTCACATGGTCGTGAACAATCGAGTTCCAGAACTATCATCTAAAATCTGGAAAGATCTTCATGGAACTACACTGACTAATCAGGCACGTTTATAGACAAAAAAGAAAGATTTTTTTGAGGAAAACTTGATATCGTTTACCAGGAAAAACACAGCGTCTATACTTCATGTTCTATGTATATTCGTTTCTAAATTTCGATCCATGAACCCGTGACTTGATTCCACATGAGAATGCAATATGCTGGTTGCATCGGGAGCTTTTACTTTTGCCTCCTATTTATCTTTGATGATCTTTTGGTTTTGGCTGAACAAGCCTGCGGCAGAGGAACTGGCAGTACCGTACCCCCTCGGATATCATCTGCCTCAGCCACTTGAAGTGCCTCTTTGGCCTTAATGAAAACCATATAATCCCTTATCTGAAAAGAATCAATCAGTTAATACAAACAAGAACTTGGACGCCTATTACGGCCAATCCTGTTACCAAAGAAGGGAAAATGTATACTACCTGATCTTCTAGATCACGGATATTTTCATCCTTTATTCTTAAAGTTGTTCTCTCCCTGAAGTATAAGAATTGATATTATTATTAGTTAGAAAAGTAATAATGAGTGAAAATGCAATTTGATGTTCATCAAGCAAACTGCAACTTCACAGATGCATTAGCAGTCAACAAGAATCAATAACAGACAGTATCTAAACCCCAAGTCAAATATTTCAATTCGAATAAGACTTGGGTCCCCGCTAATAAATAGTTAATAGTGTAATAAATTCATCACTGAAAACTAAAAACAGATCTTTAGTTTCCAAGAAATCGAAGTTCTTATCACCAATGGAGGATAAGTTCCACGTAGCCACACATACTTGGATCATGCTGATGATAGGGGTAACGGCAATTTACCAAAGGGGGCGCACCTGATGTTTCATATTACCCAAAAGGCATCCCAAGAGTTCATATTGCCCAAAAGGCGCACCTCTTTCCCGTTTTACCTTTCTGACAAAGCTGATGTTTTTCTTCTCTTTCATTTATATACATCATCTTTTCTCTTTCCTATTAAATTAAATTTTTTTCTCTATCTCCTGAACAAATGCTGCCGAGTTTGAATCACATGATGCTGGTTTTGGAATACCAACACCACTATTTGTGCTTGTTTTTGAGATGTTAAATTGCAGTGTTTATTTTTTAAAAAAAACAGTAAAGAAGGACATATTTGGACTCCAGAACACTAAAAAAATCTACAAGAATTGTCGAAACCCATTGATAGACTTAGTGAGCTCTGATTGAACTAATTTCAATTCCTATGAATTTCTTCAATGTTCTAGAGTCCAAATATATCCTTTACTATTTAAAAATAAATAAATATCGCAATTTAACATGTCAAAAACCAGCACCACGTTGGTGCTGGTCTTGCACCAACAGCACCACGTTGGTACTGGTTTTGAAAGACCAGCATGGTGGTTCAAACTCGACCAACATTTATTCAGGAGAGAGAGAAAAAAAAATTTAATAGAAAAGAGAAAAGATGTTACATGCAAATGAAAGAGAAGAAAAACATCAACTTTATCAGAAGGATAAAACGGGAAAGAGGGGCGCCTTTTGGGCAATATGAAATATCAAGTGCGCCCTTTGGTAAATTATCGTAGGAGTAAAGACTTAATATTTTCTATATTAATAGGATGTTAGCTCCATGATAAATAAATTGACAGATTCCAAGAAATTAAAGTTCTTATCACAGCAAAATTTGCATAAAGTTTAATTGAGGATACGATTCACATGCGCACGACAAATAGTTGGTAACTAATGCAACTTAGTATTAGTAGAGCATTTTCTAGACCCTCGGGTAGATGCATCTTATCTAAAGTAGGAAAAAAGCCTATTTAAACCAATGTTAGAACTAAGTTATTATGTTATGTTATACAAGGGTATGTTATTTTAGGATGATATTTTGATAAATGAGGGGTACAAAAGGATTAAACTCTGAAACTGAAAAATGGAGAAAATCTGAGGAACCAAGAAAATAATACAAAAGATATTATTAAAAAGGAATCAAGAAAATAATTAAAATTGATGGACATGAGACACCTATAAATTTTTTAAATATTATTATCTATTATTTAATAAGGACATGAAACTAATTCAAATTGATGAATATATCGTTAATGGTTTTTAGTTTATGGAATAAATTGATAATGAATGGAATCATTAGAATGGACAAGGACCAGAATAGGGATACTTTGTTCCTTAGTTGAATAAAATAGATGCTTCATTTGAATTCGTATTGTTTGACTTATTACGAATGTTATATGTAAAAGATGAGAAATGATTTTCATAATGATAAGATATCCATACAAGAAAAGTTTTGTCCAAGTTCAAGCTCGTTGGATCCCCACTTGGTCCAACCAATCAAGCCCAAGTTAATTGACCCATCCGATCTAGACTGGCATGCCCAACCCACCTATCTCGCTCAACCCAACCAATCAAACCATTTAGCCTAGCTCGATCGGCCTCACCCACAACAAACCTAACCAACTTGCCCCATCCATTTAGCACAGTTTGTCGGCCCGAGTTGTTGGATCTCTTCAATTCAACCCCGCTTAGTCCATCCAACCCATCCAATCCACCAGACTTTGCATGTTCAGTCCAATTCAATTTACCTTATCCCTGGTCCCCAAACCACATAGTCAGCTTTACTCGTCCATAATATATATTATTTGAACAATTAAATAAGAATGAAATAGATATTCTTACAAGTATGAAATAGAAGAAGAATGATTTTTTAGAATAGAAGAAGGAAAAGCAAAAAAGGTTGAGAAATCACAATTCAACGGGTCGATGTTCCTTGTTAGTTTTCTAATCTAAGAATAGAAATACTTATATTCCATGAAATCATAGGGAACAGAATAGTTATTCTTAAAAACCAAATGGACCATAGGGTGTTGAAACAAAGAGGAGCTTCTAAAGTTTTATGTAGTCAACATGTGCCTAAAAAGAAAATTTTAAAAGATTATGGTATGAATTGTCATACTTTAAGAATTAGAGTAATAGGATAATTAAGAAATTGTACAAAAATATAATATAACATAAATAAGAAAGCTAAGATAGACATAAGGAGTTTACTATTTGAGTGTAGCTAGTGTAACTGCTATTGTGAAGGGAGAAATAGGTAGAGATGGTATGAACATGTTCAAAGTAGACAAATAGATTTTTTAGTTGGATTATTTGAATCAATTAGCACAAAAGTGCAAGTTCATAAGGAGCAAAGGAGACTAAAGAAAACTTTGATTAATACAATATAAATTCATTTGGGTCATTAAGATATTACTAGTGATATAGTCATACATTTTCAATGGAAGGAGAAGATCCAAGTTGCCCATTCCAAATAGGTGGACTTACATATTTTGATGATGATAATGATGTCGATGTTGCAACTAATGGATGGGAGACATCAGCAGCAAAAAAAGAATTAGTACAGAACTAAATATTAAAGGGACAGTCAGCAGGCCATAGTTGCCAAAGTTTGACAATTAGTTGATCTGATTTGAAGAATGAGCATTGTAATTAAAAGAAATCATCAACCCAATTTACTGAAAAGAAATATACCTTTCTTCAATTTCCTTGATTTTTTCTTGCCAAAGCTTCTGATTCTTCATGAGATTTGCATTAATCTAAAGCAAGAAAAATGAAAACAAGTTGGAGTACAATGAAACAGAAAGGAAAACTGAATACAACAATAACCAAACATTATCCCACTAGGTGGGATCGGCTATATGGATGTTTCTACGCTATTGAGCTCTATGCCCTACTATATTATCATTTATATTTAAATAAATTGTATCTTATTTTATTGTTACTAACAAAGTCTTCTTTGGTATTCTTCTTTCTCATTTGATGTGTACATTTGTCATAGGAAAGAAAAATTGAATGATGCAAAATAATATGCTTTGCGTAACAAAATAAAAGTGTGAAATAGCTTACATCAGCAGCCACTTTCTTCTCCTTGGTAACATCATGAATTTTATGTTGGATATCTTGCAGCTTTAAAGGTACAGCCTTTTCAACGGCATCAGCAATGTATTTCTTCTTGTTTTCCTTTTCCTTTTGAACTATCGCTTCATAATACTGCAAAAATAAAATGAATCAGAAACAAAAGAAAACCTAAAGCAATCCTTTTAGGAAAAAATAAAGGAAAAATAGAGGGTTACTTCGACAAATGAAGTACCTGCTTTTGGCTTTCAAGTTGACTAGCTAGTAAATGGTTGTACTCATCAACAATCTGTAGCATGTTTTACATTAAGATGAAGCACATTGTTGAATTATTATACAAGCATAATAAAAGCATTTCACATTACAAATTGTGCAAACTATCATACTGATTTAAACAGTGAAGACAAACACTCACCATTTGGACTTTGCTGCTTAATATAGCTTCACTAATTCCAACATCATCACTGCATCCACAGTGGATGCTATTTTTGCTTGACGGTCTACTATTGGAATTCAGTTTAGCAAGCTTATTGTCACTTCTGGATTGATTTAGCCGATGAACATAGTTATCACCAACATAATCCCACACCCTTTGTGTTTCCATATCAAGAGAATAACAATGTTGAGTATCTTTCCAGTGTCTAATAGCATGGCCTTCTTTGTATCTATGATAGCATGGAAAATACAGTTCGCACATTTTCTTGGTAAAAGAGAATACAATGGCATGAAAACAACAATTCAAACATATACTAGCTTGGTAAAAAGAACAATCTCGACAAGATGACAGAGATCAGATGCATTATGGCCAAGTTATACCTTCCACATCCAACAAAACCACAGATGACACATATCCAAAGGTTTTCTGGTGTTCCACAAATTGAGCATGTTGGCTTATCTGAATGCTTTTGACAAAAATGACAAACCTGAAAATTTAAAGATAAATTTAATCAATTTTCATCCTAAAAAGAAAATTAATATCACTGGACACAAACATTAAATACAAGTAAAAGGAAATCTTCAGAGTATTAAAAATCAACACGTGGAAAAAACACAGGATTCTTGCTCAATGTTGTTTATGAAAACATAAACAAGACACGTCTCTTGCCAATAGAAAACCAAAAAAAAAAAAAAACTAACAGCAAAATAGCAGACATGTATATACAATATCAAAATCTGGATCTTCATCGCAAGGCATGGAACCTAAAACAAGTGGAGTTAGCATGTGATAGAGTTACATGAAGCATCAGAATGCGCCTTTGATTTTCCTTTTCTTAAGCTGAAAACAATTAAACTGTCTCCTGGTTTTAACTCTTGAAGTGCCCAGAAATTTGAACTTGCAAATCCACCAAATGTGTGAATGTAAACAAAAGGAAGATGCTTTAACTTTTCCATATCCTTTAGTAAATGAACGTCCTTGTGTTTCCCATAAAATAATGTGCATCTAAAAATTTTTCCAAGAAAACATTTACAACAAAAATCTATTATTTTCCCTTATTGAGCAAGTACAAGGAAATATTGTTTATGTTCCTCTCCTCTTCATTTCCGAGCTCAACCCAAATATTGAAGCAAGGACAGGCAACAGTCTCCATGACAACGGCACAGACAATGGCAGATGGATCTTAGTAGACAACGGTAAATAACAACAGTGCCATCTTGGTGCTAGATGGGGAGCTGCTGTTTGCATGTGAGAAGAGTGGACAAGTGGGGAATATTGTTGTTCATGTGGGGAAATTGTGGATGTTTCAAGCGAAAATGGTTTTCCCTTTAAATGCCTACATTTTCCATTGACTACAAAAAACAATTATATTGTTTTGACCATAGATTAAAATTTCGAGCCGTTTCGCCCGGATATGGGCAAAACATTTTGTTCCGTTCACGGACCGACACCGGCACCGGCACTGGCACCGGGAGGCGTGGAACATGCCTAGTGATGCGTTCGGAGGCATGGCGCGGGCTGGTGACGCCTCCAGACGTTTTGCACGGGTCCAATGTCCGAAGGTGTCGGGCGGGTCCAGCGAAGCGTCCGAACACTATGCGCAGGCCCGGCGAAGCATCCGAAGGCATCGCGTGGGCTTGGCAACACCTCCGGACTCGTCGCACGAACACATCGACGTGTTCATACTCGTCACGCGAGCCCGACGACATTTCCAAACTCATCGCGCGAGCTCGGCGACGCATTCAGACTCATCGCGCGAGCTCGGCGACGCATCCAGACTCATCGCGCGAGCCCCGCGACGTGTTTGGACGCGTCGCGCGAGCCCGGTGACGTGTTCGGACGCGTCGCGGCAGCCCGGCAACGCGTTCGGATGCGTCACACGAGCTCAGCAACGTGTTCAGACACATCGTGTGAGCCCGACGACGCGTTCGGACGCGTCCCGCGAGCCCGGTGACGAGTCTAGACATGTCATGCCAGCCGACGTGCTCGCGGTCCTCCAAAACAGGGAAGTTTAAATTTAGTCTTTAATAAAACTTAGGTTAATAATTTTAATCAACTCCCAGCTATAATTGAGATAATTTAAATATGCTTAATTAAAGCCTAATAAAATTATCCAATTAATTTAATATATGGCCAGACGAAGCGTCCGAAAGCTTTACGCAGGGCCGACGAAGTGTCCGGAGTTGTCGTACGGGCTAGACGAAGCGTCCAAAGGCGTCGTGCGGGCACGCCTCTAGACTCGTCGCACGAGCCCGGCGACGTGTCCGGACGCGTCACTTAGGCTCGGCGATGAGTCTAGGTGCATGACACGGGCCAGCGTGCTCGTGGTAGTCGCAAAACAAGGAAGTTTAAACTTAGGCTTTAATAAAACTTATGTTAATAATTTTTATCAACTCACAGCTATGATTGATATAATTTAAATAGGCTTAATTAAAACCTAATAAAATTATCCCATTAATTATATATATATATATATATATATTTTTAAAAACATATATTTTCTTTTTTCTTTTTTATATCTTTTATTTTTAAATATTTAGATTTATTTTTTTATTTTTAGTTAATATATTTTATATTTAAAAAATACCGAAACTATGTCGACACGATACGATACGGTATCGATATCGTATAGTTTCGGTCCAGGACCGAAACCTCGACACGACTCAAGATTTTAAATCATGGTTTTGACTGTTACTTTGCACAATACGGTATTGAAACCATATAGTTTTTGTCCAGGACTAAAACCTCAACACGACTTAATATTTTAAACCATGATTTTGACTGTTATTTTTCGTGAAGACAAACAATGGAAAACCCAAAAAGCATTTTCCAATGAAATATTTTCCACAAAATAGATAGACCCTAATCAATGCAAATAAATTAATTGGCTATTCCTTTAACCATTACACAGATTTTGTTGGAACTTTCAGTCCCCGAGTAGTCCAGTGCGACTACAAGTTTTGATGTTTAGGCAAAGGATTTAAATTAGACCTTGCTTTGTGTTTGTTGTGTGTTTAAATGTATAGGGACTTAGGCATACACACGTGGAGTACCAAGTGGCTCAAAGTCCGTAGAAGATCGAAGAAGGATGGTATAGAACACCTAAGAGACAGACCGACGAGAGCATCAGATGTTTAAATGTGTAGGGACTTAGGTATTACACATATGAAGGACCCAATGACTCAAGGTTCGTGGAAGATCGGAGAAGGGTGGTATGGAACACCCGAGGGACCACAGGACAAAAGCATCAAAGGTAGCTATGCCTGGAAGGGAAGTATGCAAGTGGAGCGAGAAGGAAGACACAGATAGGGAGCTAGAGTACTCAATGCATCCAAGGGATAAGAAGCTTGGCGGAAGATAATTAGAGATGCACGTAGAGTGAGAAGGATAGCACAAAAAGAGAGTCAAAGGGTTCGGTGCATTCGAGGGACAAGAAGTTTGACAGGAGAAGGTCTCGTGGCGGAAGGCAATTGCTGGTGTAGCAGAAGGCAGTTGCTGGTGAGCTGAGAGTTGAGTGAAATTGTACTTGGGCATGTGTTGAACTCAACTAAGGCAGACTCATCCATTAGATAGGTTGAAGTAAAACTAGCAGTTAACTAGGGCACTCGACTAGGACAGTCCACTAAGGAACTGTATGTTTGTTTCTGATTGTGCAGTTGACTATTGCGCCTATAAACTAATAGCCCAATCAACTGGTGCAATTGACTAAAAAATATTTTGTATAGTGTTTTTTTGGCCCAATCGATTGACGATTTGTGATTAGTCGACTAATGCAAGTGTCATCTGAAGAATTGTAGAAATTGATCGCAAGTCGCGAGATTCAATCAACTAATAGTTGATTATCAGTTGTCAGTTGGTGGTTGATTATCAATCAACTCATGAATTCTAGATAAAGTAGTCATCGCAAGAATTGATCACGAGCCGCGAGACTCGAGAGTATTAGTAAACTATTCAACGGTTGGAGATGTCTCGGTCGACTGATCAGTGCCATGTCAGCATGACTGTGTCAAGATTTCGCTGCATGGAGGAGAATTTGAAAGAGGGTTCAAAGGCCATGAAGAAAGTACAACATATTGATTATTACATTATTTTCCATTGTTATTTTGTTGAGCCATATTGTGAAACCCTAGAATTCTATAAGAGTTTTCTCCATCTTTGGCATTTTACCAAAGAGGAGAAAGAGGATTCTAGGAGCGATCCACCTAAAGGATCATAGGTCGTAGACAAGAAGCCTGGGAGTTGCTGAACTATGTTAAATTGCCTATGACAATGTGTTGTGGTATGTGCTTGTTTTATTTATGTTTTTCGCTGCTAACATTGTTTTGTGACGTTGTTGGGATCACAAGAGAAAATATTTTTATTTGCAGGCATGCTGTTCACGCACTCCCCCTCTAGCACGTAAGTTCACCTCACTATCTCCATTTGGACTACAAATTTCTTGTTTTCCAATAAATTGAATGCACTAAAAATCCATAGATTCAATTTCTATATAGACATTAATTCTTTTCGAATATATCTAAACTTTTAAAAAGTATTGTATTCACGCTATCATTTCTAAAGTATATCAATTCTAACCTCCATTTGAATTCTATATCCCATTAAACATGACATGGTGATGATATGACATTTTGCCATATCAGCAATGAACACAAATGGATGCCAATGCTATCACCATTATTTTATTGTTTCCTCTCTCTCTCTCTCTCTCTCTCTCTCGTCAAAATCCACCAACGACCATAACGTCCCTTGTCTTCCACCACATTCTATCAGCCATCATGTGGTTCTTCATACCCCCATAGAGGAAAGTAGGGGAAGCACGAGGAGGTTGAAGGGCCACCACTTGTGGCCATAAGAGCACCCCTCCCCCCTAGCTCGAATCATGTTTACAGTGCCAACAAACTTTCTAGCAACAATATTGAGAAGTGTTGCTCCACCCTTAACATGGACGCAAGTGTAAGGTCCAACATCCCCTGACCACAAGGCAAAAAGGTAGAGCGGGATGGGACGATCCATTAGGACTCCATGGTGCATCTAGGAGAGTACTAGAATGCATCAAGTAGGCCTCACCCATGATTTGGTCACACGGATAAGCGACGTGAATAGTGACCATGACAATGGTTAGGGGGACAAGGAAGGTTGAGGTGAGCAAAGAAGATGAGGTGAGTGGCGGGGGTGTCCTCACAAGGGAAGATGGAATAGATGTGGTTGGATTGTTGGGCATAGGAAAAGGATTAGATTTAGAAACGATCTAGGCAGGGAGAGCCATTAGAGGGAGGAAGGGGAAGTGGAGAAGACAAGGACAGTAGATTGAGCAAAGAGGGAAAGCAAGAAGGGGCGACAAAAGATAGGATTGTCCATGAAGGGTAAGAAAGGGATTAGGGCTCCAATGATAGGGTCAACATAAGCTGAGAAATAGAAGAGGCAGAGCCACCGCCTTCCAATCTTTCCACCATCGACATCATCTCCACGCTGACTGAGGCTACTGAGTCCTCACCTTCATTAGAGGCAGTGCTCAATGTCACATCACAAGGATCATCCTACCGACTCGGTTTATGGTGGTGCAATAGCTCCGGCAATCGTTAGGCCGTCATAGCTCTACCAATACACAACAACATAGGCCGCCAAGTACTTTAGAGGGGCAGTGGGGTTTGTGATAGGGATCGTGATGGGGATGTGGTTAGAGGGGGTGGAGTACGAGTTGAATGGGATAAGAATGGTGGCGGCCGATAATAGGAGGTTGCAGTTGAAGGCAAATTACACCAAATCTTTCGCACAAGAACAGAGTGGGAAGAGATAGGCAGAGATTGACAAATTTAAAGTTTAAGTTAGGACCAAGATTAGTGTTTATTCACATTCAATGTTGTCTCTTTATTGCTGACGTGGCAAAATTGTGACATCATCACCATATCACATTTTTGTAGGAGTTTGATGGAATTCAAATGAAAGATAGGTTTTGATATTCTTTAGAAACAATAGGATAGACATGAATCTTCTTTAAAGTTTGGATAAATTCAAGAAATCTTATAAAGATTCGATAAATTATGTATTAACCGTTAAATCATCAATGTCATCCACACACACAATTGCCTATATAAACTATTCGCTAGATTGACTATCATAAGCAATGTTTCAAAAGGCAAATCCGCAAGCAATACAATATTAGATCATTGGATAGGATATGCAGGTGGGTATACTAATGCATATGAGGTGATTATTAAAAAATTACTTAATAATAATTATTAAAAAAGGGCAGAACACTGTCACATAATAATATTAAATAAAAATAAGATCTAAATTTCTAACACGTACCGCTAAGCGAAACATGTATTGCTTATAAAAAAACTTCAAGATGTGATGTGCCTTTTGGTACTCTTTTTCAATATGTCCAATCACCATTATAAAAGTGTCACTCTCATTTAACCCAAGCAATCATCCATTAGTTTGCTTTAGTAGTTGATTTAGGAGTTAGAATATAATTTGGAGCTCCTCTGTTACTGCTAAGATACCTAATTAGTTCTTGAAGTCTTTGAACTAGAAGTAAATTAGTCTCAATCCATGTCCTCTTTTTAATTTCAAATCATCAAATAGCAACAACAACCAAGTCTTATCCCACTAGGTGGGGTCGGCTAAGCCATCAAATATCATTCATATAAATATCATATCATTTTCAAAAAGGTGTCTCTTTCCTTTAGTGTGTTGATTCATTATACTTACACTAGATTAAATATAAACAATAATAATCATCTTCAATAATAGTACACTCCTAAATATATAATTGCCAGAGAAGAACCAATGTTGAAAGTATGAGTCTCAAAGCACTTCCTATCCTGCGCAAGAAAAATGCCTATTATTGTTCAACTTGTCATACAAAATAGAAAAAAAGTCCTAGTAAGTTGCACAAAAAGATATTGTTCATGTCCAATTCAGAAGATTAAGCACATGCAATCAATGGATTGAAGTTGATGCATTTTCAAATCTTCAAAGAAAATAAGTTTTGTTTCCCCCTTAAACTGAAGATATCACAATTATCATAGAATTGTGAAGATGGAGATAAACTTCAATGCTTTGCAAAAGAAAGATAAACTAGGATTCTTGTATCTTATCACAAAAAAGATGATGAAAGAATACCAAAAGAGAATCAATACAAGTCAAGGATTGATGATGCCAGAAGAATAACAATTACTTGGTTTAGGTGATTCATTAAAATAAAAATGAAAATGTGATTACATGTGCATATGAAGACTAAGTTCTGAGCATCACCCAATGATTATTTTTCTGCACATTGACCAACTAGAAACCGCCAAAGTGACTAGTAATATTGTTCTAAATTTTTGTAGTTCTTTGATTATTTTTGTCCAAAATTTTAGTATTGTTTTTTAAAATTTATCAAACGAAATTTATCCTAATAGAGTACTAATCTAAATTTAATCAATCCAATTGATATGTTTTAATGCCTTGTGGCTGCCAATCTGAATCTGCCTCTGCATTTAGCATGCCTTTACCACCTTAAGAATGAGGTTCCAAGAACTTGGACATGCTTAGAAACTGAAGCTTCAAACTTCATCATGCTTTATAATTATCACTTGCACAATCTGAACGCTTCCTCTCGTAGAAGACATGTTTACACAACTTAACCCTCTTACACCTAGGAGGTGTGCACTCTAAAAGGTTGGCCAAAGAAAATATGCTAAAAACAAGTGAAAAAACTTCATTTAGACATGTGAAGGTGGAAATTAAATTGTTGATGTGGTCTATAACCTATTATCCACTAAACTTGTAATAATATCACTAAGATAGAAGTGTAAACGTCCTAGCAACAGTTTCAGAAGATAGAAGTCACAAACTTATATCCCTATACCTTACCTTATATGTATCTAACTATCAAATCTGCTCTAATTAACTAGTGCTAAATAGTAATATCATGGTATTATAACAGATTGTTAACTGTGTAAATCATAACTCTGACCGCGATTCGGGATAGAGTTAGAGGAATTTAAGTTGGACAGAGATCGATCCAATTGTGGTTAGGTAGCCCCGTATTTACCTAAACTAACCTAAGTTGAGCTGAGCCTAATGAGGTTGGAAGGTGTTGGGTTCAACTCACCCAAACCGCAAGTGGTTCAGTCAAAGCTGGGTTTACTAGTTATAGTTGAGGAATTTGGGAAAAGGGATGAGTTACTATAGGGATATGAGTTGAGGAGGTTTTGAGGGGTTTACAATCGGGATGAGGAAATGTCAGGGAAATGGTGGACGTGAGATCATAGGATGTCCAAGTTGGAGAAAACTTATATTGTCTATCACATAATCCCAGAACTCATAATGGTTGAAATTCCCCTCGTTTTGTAGGTTCTAAGGACTCACTTTGACACATTTCCACATGTCACATAATCATCAAAGAATCAATTTGTTTCCTGTTTCAACACCTCTCTCTACTTGCTCATGTGTCTAGTTACTCTGACTCATCACTCACCCTAGTTGGTATTACTGTGTGTTTGCTTGATTAGGGGTCTGAGAACTTATGCACAATTTCTTAAGATGCCTTTTGAGACCCTTGGTCTTTCTAGATATAAAAAACTTATGTTCTTTTCTTTCGAGGCACCTCTTTGGATTTAGGGTTTAGGGTATACTTGGCTTCACTTTAAATCTGAGCATTTATGTCTTTTTTTTTTTCAAAGCATTTCTTAAAACTTTTAATCTTATGAAGGTTGATATCTTTTTCTTTCAATACACCTCTTTAGATTTTTTATTTCGACTAGAGGATTTGTATCTTTTTCTTTAGAATGCCTCTTTGGTCTTTGACTTCTTTCCAACTCTAAGGATTGAGGTCCTTTTCTCAAAGTGCCTCTTTGGTGGTTATAACTTTAGCACTTCGCAGCCTAAATTCAACTTTATCTGTGAGTTCATCCTAGGTTAGCTCACCTCTTAGTTAGCTTGATCAGAACTCTTGATGCAAGAAGCATCTCAACTATTCAAACTTTCTATTTATCCATCATTAACAACAAAAGAAACTTAAGTCACCTCATGATATTTTAATTGAATGTATTTCTTCAAATGCAAAATCTCCATGTCATTTAGCTTATACAAAAAGGTTACAATAACAACCAAGTCTTATCCCACTAGATGGGGTTGGCTATACGGATCCTTTTACGTCATTGGACTCTATCCCGACTATATCATCATCTATATTTAAATAAATTTTATCTTATTTTATTATTGTTAACTAAGTCTTTTTTGGTTTCCTCTTCCTCGTTTGATGTATATATTTATCATATTTTCACATCACCAAACTAGCATATATTGGTTGTATAAATACATGTTCATATCATCTTTAACATGTCTCTCGGAGTTTTCTCTATGCAACCCAACTTTCTCTCTAATACTTTCATTTATTATCTTGTTCATCCTCGTATGTTCACACATCCACCTTAACATCGTCTCTACAACTCTCATTTTCTGCTCATTTACTTAAGTCATAGCCCAACATTCAGCTTCATATAATATAACAGTTCTAACCACCGTTTTGTAGAACTTTCTTTAAGTTTTAGAAGTATTTTACGATCACATAGAAAACCCGACACTCTCATTCATTTCAGTCATCCTGCTTGTATTCTATATAAGACATCTCTCTTAATCCCTCCATCATTTTGCAAAAAAAAATACTTAAAACTCTCAGTTCTAGACAACTTGTCATCTTCTATCTTAACAATTATCTCATTACGTTAAATATTGCTAAATTTAAATTTCATATATTCTGTCTTTACTCTACTAAGCCTAAAATCTTTCACTTCCAATATTTCCCGCCAAGATTCGAGTTTAACATTTACTCTTTCACATGTCTCATCTAACAAAACAATATCATTTGCAAATTACATGCACCATGGTACCATGTGTTTGATGTATAGTTCATCCATGATTAGTGTAAAAAGAATAAGGACTTAGAACTTTATCTCTCTCTTTATAGAAAACGCTTCAATTAATCCGCC
>JBBUKS010000113.1:10894860-10918737 GCA_038050645.1 Hedychium gardnerianum | reverse complement strand
AGTTTAAAATATTGTCAGGTGGTAGTCCAGGAGGAAGATCCTCTGGCATCAACTCGATAATTATTTGTTGTGGATAAATGTGTGCTTAATTAAACTAACATGTTTGGATATTGAAAACTATGTAGAAAATGCTCCTATTATTTTTGTTGATGTATTAGAATCATAATCTTCAATCCCTTTAGTGATAAAAAAAGTTAAGGACTGGAACAATGTTCCTGTTATTGCAAGCAATGGTCTTCCATAGCTTCTCTATCCCATTAGGAAATTGATCCTCATGTTTCCACGTCACATAGTAGAGATTTTTCAATAGTCTTTTGTTCCAACCAGAACCAGATTCCTAAAGTTTCACACAGTTCAGATTTTCAATCCAAGGAGCCATGCATGTTAGGACCTGATGATGAGAAATTATGTCGACTGCAACAAGCTGACGTTGCATAATTTCTTCACAAAGAAGCTCACTAAGTTCAGGATCGTCTTTAGCAAGTTTTGAGGAGAGTTTGTACTGAAGCTGTTGACAAGAGTCTGGAAGGTTGCCAACAACTTACACCTGGTAGCATTTTGCACCTTCAGTATAATCCTCAAATTCATCCTCACCATCACCTTCTTTGGAAAATCTATCATCATCCATAAAAACATCTTCTGATTCAGGTTTTTGGACTCCTTGTGTAAGTTGAAGACCAAGTACAAACTCCTCAACTTCTGTAATTACAACCTTTTCTTCTTGTGGTTCTCCTGTGTATTGGCTCTGAGAATGTTCTTGTTGTTTAATAGAGGTAGCTAAAAGAGCAACAACCTGAAGACCAAAAGCAGCAGTTTCATCCTGTTTTCTATGAGCAAGTTTTCTTGCTTGTTCAAGAGAATTTGTAGATCTTCATACTCTTCACGAAAAACAATACCCTCATCCTCTATAGATTTGAATGTTAAGGTTTGTTCATGATGTAAAATTTTTGAAGCCTCTTCTGCTTTCTCGTATGTTGCCTAGTATGCTCTGTTTCTTGTTTCAGCTTAAATTTTCTACTTCTCCTCCTTGCAGCCTGCCTTCTCGAGTCAGTCCTTGAACCATCACTAGCTCCTAATTAAATAGTCCTTGCTTCCATGGCATCCAAATCTAACTTTTCTTCTTTTCTCAGAGATTTCTTTTTCTTTGGCTTCTTAAACTGAAGAAATTTTTAGGAGTATAATAGTTTGATGTAATTTTTGCTGAAGCTCTCAGATCTTCAAAGCTTTTTTGGAACGAGTCTCCACCTTCGATGTCGAAGTTATCAAAGAGACGAGAGCCAGAGAGGTGCTTTACTCGTCCTCCATAATGAAACCTAATCATCCCTGGAACAAAGTTTGAGTGTAATTGGAGGGAAGAAAGTGACTCTTCATCTTCTCCCAATTAGTAATCTTGGCTTTGTATTGTCTGTCTCGTGAGCGTCATAACTGCTTCCACCATACCAATGTTTGGCCCTTGAGTTTGATGACAACCAATTTTACTTCTCACGATCATGTACTTCCTCATAATAAAAAATCCACTCCACTTCGTAAAGCCAATCAATGAATTCCTCAGTTCATAGCACACCAGAAAACAAGGCAAGATCAACTAGAAACCCGATATCTCCATACCATTCCTCTCGACCATGGCTTTCATGATTGTGATAGGAGTTTTCAAAAGTGGAAGCAGAGTTACAATAAGAGAACTTGTGACCTTTAAGATCTCGCACTGCTAGACGTTGAGTTAATTTTGTGACTTGTCTCTGTAGATCTTCAAGTAACTCATCTTGGGTGCTACGATATGTTGGATTGAAATAGACGAGATGGGGGGAGGGGGGTGAATCTCGTTCCTTAAAAAACTTTTCTTTTCTTAAGTTAAAACGAAAGTCACAATGAAAATAAGAAAGCGCACAAGAACACAATTCTCTTATTTACTTCGTTCATAGTCTAGCGACTACTACTCGAAGATCCACAATCCTTGATCGCTTTAACTGGGCAATCAACTAACTTTCTCCTCTCCGAAAACTTTCGGAGAAGGAGCAAAATCATACAGAATATGAGGAAAATAGTAACACGCTACGATCCATTGGTTACTTGGTTGCAATGGAATTAAAACACAAGAAAAATGACACTTGGGGGAGGGGGGGTTGAATATCTCTCATAAACTTCAACTCCAAGGCCTACGATCCATTGGATCATTTTCCGTATAGGCAACTTCTATATTTTCTCCTTCCGAAAAATCTTTCGGAGGCAGAGAAATCTCTTACAATTTGAGAGAGTATAGTAACACTTTACTCTACCTCTATTAAAATGAGTCACCGACAACATTGAGATTAAAAGCTCGACGTAGGTTGTTGGATGTAGATGGAGCACGAACGAGTGAAGCTTGCTTAATGGAGTAGAATGATGAATTGCTTGATGAAAAACTTGATGTCGCACCTCTAAATTCGAGCCTTCTTTTATAGGTCTTTATCAGTCGACTGATCCTCTCTTTCAATCGAATCTGTGCTTGATTTCTTCGTTTTTGATCAACTGATCATCTGGGTTAGGTCGACCGAACCACAATGTCATCTCAATTCTTGTCTAGGTTCATAATCGGATTAGATTGGATCCTCATGTGATCTACTTTATTGATCAATTGCTCGTCAAGATCAGTCGATTGATCCTCTGATTTCCTTCGCTGGCTAGATTACATTGCACCCAATTCGATGATCGAATCCGGATTTGATTGACTAATCCATAGTATCGGTCGACCGATCATGTTCTTTCCTTCCGGAGTCGGATCATATCCAAGTCGACCTTATCTCAAGTGTTTGGTCGATCGAACCTCCTTATTTGGTCATCTGAATCATCCGGTTGATAAGAAGAACCATTTGATCGACCATACAACTCTGTTTCCAACAAAACAAAGTTAGTCCAACAAATACTATTACTGCAACACAGAGTTAATATAAATAGACAAATAGTGTAAGCTTCTAATTTTGATAGTTAACACTGTCTGATCTCGACTTTGAAATCCAAGTCAATTTCTTAGTCGGATCAACGCCTAAGTATTGGTCCCAAGATTGGGAAATATCCTCACTGCCTTATTTTCAGAAAGATCTTTCCAGGACCTTTCTTACTTACCTGTCAAATATCCGGTCTAGCTGATATATTTGGACTTCCTCTACTTAGTGTCTGATCGACCCACCAGGGCTTCTCCCTTTTCTTGATATTCAGTCTAGCTGACCCATCAAGTGTGTTATGCCAGATTAACTCATCTAGTCTTTTTTTGTCTAGTGTCTGATCCTCTTGACCCACTGGGACTTTGATACTTAGTGTCTGGTCCTCTTGACCCACTAGAGATTTCCCTGTTAAGTGACTTGTACACTCAACACCCACATTAGATCCATAATGTCTAACTTTAAACTCTTTGCCAGATATCAAAATATGAGTTCGATTATCTTGTGTTGCCTGCACCAATAATCTTTTTTTTTATCACGAAAGTAGTTCAATTTCTCTCGAAGATAACATTGATTATCTTAGAGTTTAATGAGGTTAACTTGATTCAATTACTATAAGAATAGGAGTTGCATTAAGATAAATACATTGTTGTATTTCGAAAGGAAACATTGATTACCTAAGGATAAATTATCTTCAAGAATAATTTAACGATGTATGAGAGAGAATCATAGTTGAATTATTGATACTCATTATGGTGAAATTAAAACCCTAGACTTGTCTTAAGATTTTGTTTCCCCATCAACCTTTTATTCAGTTTTCTAGTTCGATTTAATTTCATACTATAACTATTTCTCGGTGTTTGTTTCATTTAGATAGCTTATTTTGTGCATAGCTGGTATTCAACAATGCAGTTCCAGATGATGATATTTATATTATTTGACGACAATCGTATACTTTTGGTTTCGCATGACATCAATAGGTCTAGCTTGATAGTGGTTGTCTCTGCCCTAGTCTCGGCCAACTCCCTCTCGACTTTCTTTACCACCAGTTGTTCTCAGACTTTCTTTTGCACGATCACTCAAGATTTTAGCTCATTCTCTCTGGCCTGGGAGAACTGATGCATGTCGCACCCTTCCTTGGCCTGGATCACAACTTTCTAATACTTGGTGAACATCTATGACTGAGTTTGTTTAGTCCAGAATAAGGATATCTAGTTAAGAGGGTCCATTTCAGCATGTGGAGTTGTTGCCTCTCTTGTTGGTTTAAAGCCCAACAACAGAAAACCTCAAGGCCGTCGTAGGAGGGAAGCAACCCGAGAGCAATCGCGATAGCTAGGACTTTGGAGTTGGAGGTGAAGGCCTCTTGATGGAGGAAGGCTCCTTGGTGGGAGAAGAGGGGTGAGGACTCAGGGCATTGTGGCTTGGAGCCACCGAGTGGGCATCAATTCTTCTTAGCTTTTCTAGGCAACGGTTGACAGGGACCATAAGAGACTCGAGTGATGTTAACGAGTTCATTGAGGGGGCTCATGGTCCCTTCATTGTGCACCTCTTCTATTGCATGGCCCGAGAAGTCTCGGTGCTTGGGGATGAATCGACCCTTGGTGGTCTAGCCACAGAAGGCATCTTGGCCTTGGGCTCCTGCTTAGCCTTTGGAGATGGTTGGACCTTGGGTAGTCGTGCAACCCGTAAAGGTTCAACCCTAAGGAGCGACTACAGTTCATTCTAACCTTGCGTTTTAATTTCTTCATTGCAAAGAAGAAGATGATCCAAGCATTGATGCTTAAAAAACTCTAAAAGGGGCCATGATAAAACATGCAAGAATACCTACAAGGTGGTAATACTGTTGCTTCCGTCAAGCTCAAACCGAAGTGATAAAGGAGTACTTCATCAATTAAATAGGTGAGATAGAAAGATTTCCCTCGTAGGGCTTGGGTGACTTTCCTAAATAAATCAAACTTTCTAAACCTACCCAAGTCAAGAGAAGAAGGAAGCTCGTCCACCCAATCAGTTGAGAAAGCAAAAGTTTTATGGGAGGTAGCCAGGTAGGGGCAACTCCTAAAAATTGATAATCAAGCTAAGCCATGAAGTAAAACACCCCTAGCTCGACCATTTTCAATTGGTATAGGGAGTCAAGGGAAGTTGAAGGTGTTGAAATATCATAAAGGTCCCGACAATAGATACGAAAGGAGTTAGGGGCAATTTGGTCGAGGGGAATAGAAAATTAGGCCGCGAACTCCAAGAAAAAGTGATGGAGGGGGAAATGGAGGTCGCCCTAGAATTGATTGACAAAAAAAGGCTAAAGATCCCTCCGGTAGCAGGTGGGGGTGATTTGTGGGCTTGAAGATGACTACTTACTTCTACATTTGAAGGTAGATAAAAGCACTAGCGGACGACTGAGTTTTCACCTAGCATGGTTTAAGAGACCAAGTGGTGGAGCTGAGGATCCAGCTCCAAGCACAGGCCAGACGGTCGATTGGCAAACTTGCTGGCAACCATGGGGTATTTACCCTTGAAGCCATGGGAAGAAAAAAAAAGCAGGTATTTACCTTAAGGTAGACTTACAAAAGTGGGGTTCGCTTAAAGCTCGAAGACAAGAAAGAGATTGGGAGCAAAATGACGGAAGGAAGATGAAGGTTGGGTCTTATAACTACCATTCTAGCATAGGGGACTCATTAATATTTATATTTTTATATTATAAAAATAAAAAAAAAACATAAATTTTTTATAAATACAATAATAATAATCACATTTAACATCAAAAATATTCTCCTTGTTCATAAGATAACCTAGTTTAAAGGCCAACAAAGCAACTGATATAGTGGAAGTTATTGAATCCTTTGATTCGAATACGAACGTCAAAAATAATTTTCTAAAGACCTGTTGATTCGATAGAATATTAAGCAATAGGCATAAAAAAAACTCATCATTTTGGAGGGAAAATGACAGTATATTATTATCAAAAACTAATTTAAAAATAACTAAACATATATTTAAATAATCTCCAAACACTAACTCTAACTATGCAAAAGAAGAAAATAACCTAAATTATAAAATAGTCCAAAAAATAATTTAAAAACTAAAATGAATTTAGGCCTCCGAAAAGTTAAAGGTCTCATAAACTTTTTTTGGGTCTGAAATTGGACGGTTACAAGTAAATCTGATAACCAACTATAAATTTCTGAACGAGTTTCGATTTGATATATTATAGGGTTCGAGGTTCAACTTGAGTTAAAAGTTATAGTCTCTCAAAACTTTCGCATCAACAGCCCCCAACAAAAAATACGTAGAATCATTTATAACGTAAGATAAAAAATAATTCTTACCTTCAAAAATAAAATTCTTTTTAAATTACTAAAATAAAAAATAATTAACTTCCCAACTAGATTAAAGGTAAAACAATAATAGTAAAACTAGATAGTACATTTCGCAAAAAAGAAAAGATAGTTCTCATTTTTGCTTTCATTTGAAACTCATGGATTTCATTTCTTACCTTCAAAAATGAGTTTCTTAATTTCTTGAGAAAAGAAAAATACTAAGTTTGTTTCATCAAAATATTTTAAATTTTCTATTATTTAGTCCAATGAAAAGTTATGATTAATAAAAAAAAATCCTCTAGTTAACATAGATATATATATTGAAAAATTGTTCTTTAAATAATCATATCTCTAAAAATATTCATTAGGCAATTTATAATTTTACTATTCTAGTGAATTGGCAAAATTGAGGTACAATTTAAAATTAATTTAAAATATGATATTTTGGTTAATTCATCATTAGAGATGGAGACCTTAAAGTAAGGTCTCTTTCAAAATAATTTCATATTCTCTGAAACAAAATAAATCATAGGACATTTGCTTAAAGAATAAAAATTAAAAGACTGTCAAGTAAAATGCACGCTGTCCACGCCATGTTTTGTTTTACACTTCACTGAAAAAGCACAAAACTTTGCCCCTGAAAATCTAAAGCCGATCCGGAAAGTGACCTGCAGAGATTCCTGTGGAAACAAGGAAACCGCGTTTGGTCGATTCCTACTCCGTAAATGGCGCCATTTGGCCGTCAGTTCGCACAGGGATAAACAAGAACCCTTCCTTTTTCTTTCATTAATGAGATTTCCCATCCACACTTCTCTCTACTTTTTGTCAGGTTCTTACCCCCCGTCTCCACCTTTACTTCTACTCAAATAAAGCTCTGGTTCCCTCTTCATGATTGATTCGGCTTGAGTTACAGGACTGAAGCCATGGGAATCTTTATTGATTTCTGTTGGTTCATCTTTAGCACTTCTTTAATTTGGCTGTTCAGCTTCTTAGCCATGCAGTTCTTACGGTAACAACGTGTCTGGTTTCTGCAACTTGTTTATTATTTTGCAAGTTATTGGACTAATTTTCCTTTTCCATTTCCTGCTCGTAGACCCAGGAAAGGAAATCATTTTAAGGGAGAAAATGGTTTGAGGGAGAAGGAAATCACTGATTCAATCGTTAGGAATGATGAATCGGATGTGGAGGAAGAGCCATCGACACTCTGTTTCAAGTTTCAGTATCAGTTTTCCGAGCAACAGGAGCTGCAGCAACCTGCCTCGGAAGACAAGTCGAAGGATCAGCTGCAGGGAGGCATCGACCACGAAGAAATTCTAATGAAGGACGACAAGTCGACAAATTTCATGGAGATTTTATCCAGTGATACTCCCAGTGAGGATCTAGACGAAAAGAAGTTATCAGAGTTGAAGGATAAGAGAACAAATAAAGCAACAGTGTTTCGGACAAAGTTTTCTTGCTCCAACTCAGAAGCTGAATCCATTTGTGCACTGACTGATTGTAATTCTGTGACGTCCAAAGGTTTGCAAAAACCAAGTTTGAACGCAAGCAATCGCGGTAGTGTGCACTCGGATGAAGATGAGCAGTTTCTGAAGCACAAGACTTCAGATGAGCCTGTTTTCTCAGGTAAATTTACAAGAACCTTTCAAGGAAGACTGTCGTTTGAGGATTTTTCAGGCTTCAACTCGGAGACCGATTCCTTGAGTGCAAGTGACGGCTATTCTGTCAAGGAGCTAGCTCTAGATTCAGATAGTAATGGCTTCGTTTCAGATAGCGATTCCGACGAGTATGTACCGCAAGAAGATGTTATTAAAGTTCATGGAGAAGTACTCTTTGTTGATATTACAAGTCTGGAAGAATCACAAACTATTGCAGCAGATGATACGTTTTCTTCTTTGATCAAGAATCAGATCATGTCAGCAGAAAACAAACCGGATTGCGAGTCTGATTCCAGGAAGGTCGTTATAAATCAACGACATGATGAATCAAGTCCAGCTCGAAAGCAAGAAGGATCAGAACTGGCGAATGTGAATGCCTGTGATGATGATGAGCAGCATGAAACTGAAGTGAAACAAAACACAAGCAAAAGAGATGATGATACTGATGGTGTTGATGGCACAGTCTCAAAAAGTTCTACCGGATTCGATCTCCCTCAGGAAGTCGGAAGGGAAGATAAAGTATCACAGGATAGATTGGGGAGGAAAGAAACTGAACCTGTTGATGCTCTGGATGATGAAGAGTACAGTGAGTTGGAGACCCTCTGGGAACATGAGAATCTGATAGAGCAGCTCAAAATTGAACTGAGAAAAGCAAGGGAAGCCAAGCTGCCAACGATCTTAGAAGATTCAGTAGCCCCTAAAGTAGTCCAGGACCTGAAGCCATGGAAGATCAACAACAAATTTCTGCACAAAGATCCTATAGAAGAGCTTCATGAGTTCCACAATTGTTATAGAGAGAGGATGAGGAAGTTTGACATCTTGAACTACCAGAAGATGAACACAGTAGGTTAGTCAAATGTCTTTAATATTTTTGAAGTATTTGAATGAAATTTCTCATGTCCTTCATTGCCTCCATTGTGTTTGTTTCTCCCAGGATTTCTCAATCTGAAGGATTCTGTTCGATCGATGAGATCTAAAAGGTCGATGGTTCCTTCTATCAAATCCATACTACTTCAGAATTTATGGTCTTGCAATCTTCAGACGGATATCGATCCTACCGATAATTTGATCAAGGAGGTGAAGAATGATTTGGAACTTGTTTATGTTGGGCAACTATGCCTATCATGGGAATTCTTGCACTGGCAGTACGAAAAGGCTCGAGAGCTTACCGAGTTTGAGCATCAGTATAATCATGTGGCTGATGAACTCCAACAATTTCAAGTGATCCTGCAAAGGTTCATTGAGGATGAGTCTTTGGAAGGGTCGAGATTGCCAAATTACATCAAAGGTCGATCCCTCGTTAAGAATCTTCTCCAAATTCCACAAGTAAGAGGTAAGGCAAGATCTAGGAACATTGATAGTTCACTTCACCATTCTTTTAGTAGTTGGATATAACGAGAACGAAAACAACAAAGTGATGTGTATTCATTCTATCGCAGAGGATACCTTGAAGGAGAAGTTGGAGGATAAAAGCAAGGGAAATTTTGTTGTTACAATTGAAACTCTTGAAGACATCATGGAGGAGTCAATTAGGATCTTCTGGGAGTTTGTGAAGGCAGACAAGGATGAAACTCCCGGGTTTTTGAAAGTTTTAATGGGAGATCATACTGAACTTGAAGATCCTACAGACTCTAAACTCATGGAAGAGATCCAAATCAATTTGGACAAGGTAGCCAGCAAAAAATCTAATAGATGCATTTCATTCTATTTATGATCTGATTGTTGTTCCTGCTGTATGTTGTGGCGCAGAAAGAGAAGCGACTAAAAGACATTTTACGAACTGGGAATTGCCTTGTGAAGAAGTTCAAGAAGCCTAAAGATGACAGATCCAATCAAGAACTCTTCTTTTCTCAAGTTGACTTGAAGTTGGTAGCAAGAGTAATGCGAATGTCGAGAATTACGACTGAACAGTTAGTGTGGTGTCATGCAAAGTTGAGCAACATCAGAATTATAGAAGCAAAAGTTTACAGGGAGAATTCATTTTTGCTCTTCCCTGCCTGAGTTTGTCACTTTGTTCTACTTATACATCTACATACACGTATATGTAGCGTAAGTAGGCCCATCGAAAATGTTTTCAGAAATGAATGTCCGGTTGGGACTGATGATCCATTACATGTACAACTCCACAATAGAATTTTAGATGTAGAGATGTTTTTGAAAACAAAAGGCAAGTTCAGGTACTTGTTTCGAGTTACCGTCTAAATTATATACTTTCGGTTTATGGCTTATTGAGAACTCATGTTTGGTATTCTTGCCTTTTCTATTGAATTGTTTACTTCTGCTATAGAACTTTGAGATTGAGTCTTATTGATTTGTTATTGTTTTGGGTCCTGTATAGAGCAGAAGCTGAACGACTAATGTCGTTCTACTGAAAGAATGATAGACATGTAGAGGAAGCACAAGCAAGAAGTTACAAAAATTAGGATGGCAAACCATAATGGTCAATAGGATCAAACATATTGGATGCTCAGTCCCCTTTGATCCATTGAAGTCTTCACTATCACCACACATCCCCACTTGCGTGTTGAAGCATACACATTTGGGAGCAAGACATGGTGCCCACTTGGATCCTCATGCGTCTCAATTATCTTCTTTCTCGCATGCCCTGCAAGCTCGACTTCACCATGAATTCGGCAAGCTCCAAGAAGACTCCTCCATACTATCCCATTCCCTCAACTTTCATTGTCACAACAATCTTGAATGCTTCTGCCAAGAAGCCGCCAGCATGTCCAAGCATATCAACCACACATCCAAAGTTGTTTGATGTTTGGTATCATTTGGTACTCATTTCTCATCAGAAAGAAGTATCTCAGGCCCTTTTCAACCATCCTGCGATGGCTACATGCAAGCAATACAACAACAAATGTGATTTCATTTGGCAACATTTTAGATTTTTAGTCATCCGCATCTGCTCAAATAGAGGGCTATCTGGCCATGGAGAGCTAGAGTGTCGACGACCGAGTTCCATGTCCAAATGCTCCTATATGTCATCTTCCAAAAACTACAGTGTTCTGTCAATGCACCCACATTTTGCATACATATTGATATGCCTCACAGTCCCTGCCCTAGGACAAAATTTAGATATGCTCGTGCGGGCCATGCACGTGACTGAAAGACTACAAGGCAGACGTTGCAGCGCGGGAAGTATTGCAGTTTGGGAACATCCCGGAAAGATATTGCGGCTCGGGAAGTGTTGCGGCTTGAGAACATCTCCTTTGAAAACATCCCCGAAAACACGTTGCGACTCGGGAATTATTGTGGCTTGGAAACATCCTCAGAAACACGTTGCGGCTTGGGAGGTGTTGTGGCTTGAGTGCATCCCTTTGGGAATATCCTAGAAAGACATTGCAGCTCAGGAAGTGTTACGGCTTGGGAACATCCTCGGAAAGACATGTCAGCCCGCTCAGGTGAAGAAGTTACGGTTGACCCGCTGCTCAGGTATTCACCCGTCCTAGTGAAGAAGCTTGGTCTACGGCAAGAAGAACTTAGAGCTTCAAGAGATGAAAGATAAGCGGGAGAACACGCGGTTGAAGGTAACCAAATTCTTGAATAATGTTGCAGAAAGCTCATTTAAATCTTGTTATGTTTGTTCAGCAGCTGGAGGTAGAACAAGAAATCAAATCTTTGGTGGATGAGCTGGTTGACCTGCAAATGAATCATCATTCGGAAAAGCAAAACTGAGATAAGAACTACATAACTGAAGAGAGAAAAAAAAATTCTATTTTCTTTTGTGCATACAAAACAAGAGATTGAAGGGAGAAAATGACTCGTTGAAGGTTCTAGAAGGTGGCTCGTCTTCCTCCGAAAGGACGGAGGATTGAGAGTTGAAGCAGAGGTGATGGAACTCACTGTGCAGATGAAGAAGCTTTAAGTTGAGATTCAGTTTGGACCTGTGTTTTTTTTTTTTTTGAGTCATTGCTGGTTTTGGTCTTCAGAATCGAGTCATATTTTCCTTTGTTTTTATTTTTTCTTTGGATTGGTACGATGGTTTGATCAAGTTTAAACATGCTACTGATCTAGTTGAATTGAAACATACATTTGCTATTCCTGCAACTGCAGATCTTTCAGCATTCGTTTTCGCTTACAGCTTTAGAAGTATTTCAACAGTAGTTAAATCTATGATAAAAATGAAGTTTCTCATTTCGAAAACTAGTTTTTAGACAATACTTTTGGTGAATTTTAGAGAGAAGCTTTGTATAGTTACATTCAAGATTACTCTTCTTACGCATGCCATTTCAGTATTGTTTGTTTGTTTGATAACTAACATAAGGTTTCATCCTAGGCGTGGGGTGTGCTTTGTCTCCGGTAGGTTCTGCTTTTCTTGACTAAATGGCCGAAGTATTCTGATTGATAACTAACACAGTTTTACTTTCAAAAATCATCCACTTTAATTAAAATATCTAAAAAAATTAAAAACAACAGAGTACTTATAATTAAAACCTGTTGAATTATTTCCAACCAATCAATAATTATACACAAACTAGAAAGCCCCATGCTACTAACTTCCAGTATGCAGAAATTTACAAGTAGGATGATAGCATCACCAGTACAAACAAACAAAAAAGGACGTGTACATTTCAATTAACCTCATTTCTCACATTGCGTGACCAGACATTGGAGTATGCTCATGGAAAACATTTTAAGGTTAAACGGTTGCCCCACGGGGTATGATGGTGTGGTAAAAGCTAAGACTCATTCTCATATAATCAGTGTTCAAATTTCACGTTGAATATTTTCAAATATTTGTGGAGTTTGGATTATTAGTGACACTGAGATATCTTGTCATGATCCACTTGCACTTTTCGAATTTATCTGGTGGTCGGTTTGTAGGATCGGATTGTTCACCTCCGGACTAGTGGGACCGAAGACCCAAATACCTATATATATATATATATATAAAAGAAATATTAAATTGTTGTTGTTTCTGGAATATCAGAACCAGCAAAAAGAGTTATGTTGACGGACACAAAATACAGAGCTTGAGGGATGAATTTAAAGTAAAGAATCATAAATTCCAAGCTATTAATTATTCAATCTTGGAAACTATGTCTTGCAAGGATATCACTAAGCATATTTAGGATTCCATGAAAAAGAAGTACCAAGGTAAACAAGGGCTAAGAGGTAGGCACCTCAAGCATTTCATTCAAAGTTCTAAATCCTTCAAATAGAATCAAGATAATTAGATATAGACTACTTTTTGAGAATGACAACAATCATTAACAAAATTTGAATACACTAATCAAATAGTTTTTTCTAGAGGTGGAGAAACCTCGTATTGATATAGTTCTCTTTTTAGAGATAAGGAATGGAGAACAAGAAAAACTATAATAAAAATAACCTAACCGAAGAAACCTTCATAGGAATTGAGTTAAGCATTTCAGAACAATGAAATAAGAGCAATAGGTGCACAACAAATAGTATATAAGATGTGAATGAATGTTTTGTGTTCAAAGTGTATTCGCTCAATATTTATAGAGTGAACCACAGTCGACTGAATAGATCCAACTAGTTGATTGATTTACTGATTTGAGAATCCTATCCACAATGATTGTTACTAAATTAGTCGACTCAAACTTGTTGTTAGTTGACCAATTGTCTTCCAATAAACTCTTCTGAATCAACTTTCAACTTGGTCTTCTTATTCATAACTTCTTTTTTTTTATTTGTGATATGTTCTTGACTATCATAAATCAATTGTTTACACCATCAATCGATTAATATAGATCTGTAAGAAGAATGTGTCATCAGTTGACTATCTGCACCACCATTAGACTCACTTAAATAAACCTTTTATTTTTTTCACCGTTGACAAGGTTTTAGTCGACTCCAAGTGCCTTTAGTTGATTGATATCCTCTGTCACAAACCTATCTTGCACAAACAAAGTTATAGAAACATTTTCAATCGATTTCCAATTCAAAATATATATTAATCAACTCAATAGTCAACCCAAGCAATTTTAGTCAACTATTTTGTCATTCAGTCAATTCAATTCATACCAGAAAATTCTTATGTTCTCAAACAACAAATCAATGATTGACAGCATCATCAACTTGAATAATCAGTCGAACGATTGATTTTACTTGATCTCAAGTAAATTTGTCGAGTTCGACCTAGAATACTTATTTTTTAGTTAAGTACATGCCTAAGTAGAAATCTACAACCCAAAAGTCAGAATATATTTCACTCGATATGCTAGGAATTTCACCTCCGGGACTTCTTAACCTTCCATATGCTAGGAGTTCCACCTCCAGGACTTCCATATGCTAGGAGTTCCACCTCTGAGGCTATCATCTATTAGGAGTTCCACCTCTGGGACTTCCATCAGTCATGAGGTCTACCTCTGATACTTCCATTAGTAGCTACTAGTTCCAACTTAAGGACTACCATCTACTAAAACCTCTTGGACTTCCATTAGTCAAGAGTTTAACCTACAAGATTTCTTGTTTACCAAACTGACCCAAGTGCACCTGCATTATTGTCAAGATCTTACATTTGCACATTTAACATAAGTAAGAATACCAATAATATCTAACATAAGATATCAATTTTGTTTAGCTGAAATATTATGCCAATGGTTTTACTAATATCAACAACCCCCTTAAGTTAATCCTAAAGGCCAATTGCACTAACATGTACCACCTCCATGCCACTCATAGAGCACAATGCAATAGCTATCAAAACTGATGTTTGATGGTCTCATCCTATGATCATTGATAAATAACATATAATATGTTTACTAAACACTAACATAATTGATGATTTACTAAAAATTTCTACCACAAAAGATCCCTGTACAATAATGCTCCTCTACCTAACTATTAGTGAATCAACAAGATATAAATTTTTAGAGATGGAAAAAAATTATAATAACTGCAATGAAAAAAAAAAGAGCAAACATCATCATTGATGATATATAGAAAACAAGTAAATGAGTAATATGAATTGAAATGACATCTACGATTTATAAATTACATATTTGTGTATTGAAGCTTATATAATTAGTGTATATTTGTTTATCTCATTCATCCCTCTTTTTTTGTATCCTTTAGAGTAAACAAGTCCAAAAATATAAAGAGAAATATCGTTTGAAAGTTGATGAAATCTCACTATTGCCCAAGGCAAAAGATGTGGGTGGTGCACAAATGAAAATTTTGAGCTATAAGAAGAGTGAAAAGGTAGCTAGTGTCCATGTCGATGTTGCGACATTACATCTGATTCTTATATTGTCATGGTGGAATTAGGAGCAAGCTCAGCATTACAATTCGAGTCAACCTTAACTTGACTCCTATATATCGTGTGGCAGTCGACCAAGGTGGCTCGGTATGGCTTGGTTGGATTGATTGATCGAGTCATTCACAAATATGGAATCATCCATTATACAAGAAAGAACTCGGCAGGAAGTGTTGGACATGCTTGATGAGAGGAGATTCACGTTGTCTTTAGAGTTCTGCAATTAGAAGAAGGTAGGTTGAGGTACATGAAACATGGTGGTGTTATGTTTGTCAAAGAGGAAAAAAACAAAAACACTTTGCATGGAAAACAAATCTTGGGAGAAAGAGTTAATCTAATGCATCAATTTATTTTGCGGATTAGTTTAGTTGTATTACAAGTCAATGAGTCGTGCTCATCCTATTCAATATGAACTCATTTTACAAAATATAATATAATCCTAATTTTTTCTCATACTTTTCGACTATGTTTTGATTGTTTTTAGAGTAAAGTGTCCTAATTATTAAAATCATCAAAAAGACGTCTTTTATTTTGAAAAAGTTTAAACCACCCACTATCAATTTCTCATACTAAAAATATCTTTATTCTAGCACTAACAAATACAATGTCTACAAATTATAACAATTACTCTAGGGTTATTACAATACTTTGTCTACAATACTAGAATTAAAATACTTTTAGTATGAAAAATATAATGGAGTCCTTCCAACTTTTTAAAAGCAAAAGGAGCTCTTGACGCTTTTTTACATTATTATTATTATTTTTTAACACCAAATAATTCTGATGGTATGTAATATTGATAAAGAAATTGACAAAAATAAAATAATTATTCTTATTAAGTAATAAACTAAAAAAAATACTAACAAATTACCCATTATTATTTTGTTAATTCTGTTGTCAAAATTTATTTTTAAAAAGAAATTAATTATTTTTTAAGCCAAGCATATAACTCCAAAATCAAATATAAATAGTTCAGTGGGATACAAAACTAGAAGAATTAATTATCGAGAGGATGAACTTTTTTAATTTTTTATCCTTTCCATTATTTACTTGAAAAAGATATTTTAAAAAACTAAAAGCCAAATGGATAAGAGAGCCTATTAATCCATCACTTTGGTTCCTATACTTTGGGATATATGTTAAATGTTCTATTCTTAGTAAAATATATTCACCTATAATAATATCCACTCATAACATCTTATTTAATAATATTCGACTCTTGATTCTAAAGTTATAATCAAGGCTTGTAGTCTCTAAACTCACAAGAATTAAGCCTTATCATTTAGACCTAAAGTTAAAGTTTGAGCACCGACTTCAATTGATTAGGCGAATTAGACTAAGCAGACCATGTGGTCTAGTTGGGTCAATCGAGCCAATTGGACTAGATGGAGTAAGTGATCTAGTTGAGTCAAGTGAGCTAATAAATCCAATTTGAGCTAGGTACATAAGACAAGTTGAATGGACCAAACAAACTTGATAGTCTAATGAGCAAGTCTGCAATGAATTTGTCAATTTAGACAGTTTGGTTAGCATGATCAAAGGCAAACAGGCTAGACAAACTAATCGAATCAAGGTAGTATAAGTGGGACACTGAGTCAAACTTGCCAATCATGAGATCAAGCTAGGCAAGACGAGTGGGTCGCTGTTTCAAGCTTACCAATAAGCCTATCGGGTAGGGCAAGTTAAGTGGTCCAATCATCCTATTCAATCCAATCGACTTGAGCAAGTCAAGTGGGCTACAAAGCAGGTTTCTGAATCAAACCCATTGGGTAGCACAGGCTAGGTGGTCTAATCAGATTGCTTAATTCAACCAAGGTAAGCCGAGTAATCCCATTGGATCATGCAAATCTAATAAATGATAGCAAAAGAACTGACAATTTTCTTACTAGGGATGGGAATGAACTAACAACAAACCAATAAATTGGATTAAGTTACAGAACCATGCTTGTAGGACATGCTCGATTGGATATTAGTAGGCGGCATCACACAAGTTCTAGTGCAAGCTAAAGAGCATTTTGAATCACATAATGAAAAAACTGGAGCCTGCCAAAACAAGATTCAACTACAAGCAAAAGAAAGTAGTCATCTATTAAGTCTTCAGTATGGATCACTTTCCTGGCATGCCTTCTCCACTGATAGTAGATGCGCTGCTTCTGCTCGTGCATTTGATTTGCTGAGCTTCATGTGCTTCTCGTTGGTTTCTCGAGAGGAGCTCAAGTGGCCAAGCATCCAAGGGTGTTGGGTATCTAGCATGCGGTCTACTCACTGGTGTAGGTGCCTTTGCTGAGGTTGGGGAGCATCCAGCATCCGGTAGGGAATTGAAATCTTGTTGAACCACAATGTCGTAGAGGGGGAGACAAGGCTGTTGCTGAGTCTGCACTGGCATTGAAGGCGCCAAGTCTAACTTGTTGCCCCACTCTCCCATAGAATTAGACTGCATCTCATTTAACTCACTTTGGAGTTGCTCCACCTCCGTTCTCAGAGCTTTCTTCTCATCTTGTAGCTCGTTCTTCTCCACCTTCACCTAATCCAGTTCGAGCCAAAATGCCTATTAGAAAGTATCCATTATCCATGAAGTATGTTACAGTAAAAAAGTCTTATGTTATCTTAAGTGGTCCAAAAATAGTAGAGCAAAAGAATGTTAAAGGGTTGTTTACAGAATTTTCTTTTTTCCTTTCTCAAAACAGTTCAAGGGCAAAAAAAAAAGAATCTGAAGTGTGAAGACTGAAACGATGATGTTGTGAGTTAGTAGCTATTGTTTAAGAAATATCATTTAAGCGAAACTTCAATTTTTTTATTTATTTTTGATAATCCAAGTATCCAACTCTTCGAACTGACTAATCCTAGAGGTGACTGGCTCAATCCCACGAAATTTTCCCACCGATCATCAGGATAAATTGGAAAGCGGTAATAGAGGCTCATCCAGTTGGCCAACATTCTTAGGTCTGTTTCTCACTGGAGGGAAAATCTCCTGCAATGCGCTGCAGCTGAGATTCAAACCTTAGATCCCTTGGTTATCCATTGGAGAGCTAACCATTGCACCATTACCCCAGGGGCCAATTAGTTATGTTATATCATAGAGTAAATAGTTCTGTCTCACAGTGATTAATGATCATTAGATAGGTACCATACATGTATTCTGCAGACACTTCACTTTTCCATCCAATTCATTGTCTCTATCATAATCGGTATCAGAACAAGTTCTTTCCTAGGATTAGGATTTTCAATCCTTCTTGGAGGAAAATCCCACAGGTTTGATGTAATAGGTGAACCACAGCCTTTCCTCACCACATCTCAGCCTTTCTTACACACCTATTCACAATGTTTTATTTACTTATAAGCTATAAAATACTATGGAAAGATTGGACAGAAAATAAAGGGAGAATGAAAGATACAAAGGATGAATGAAGTTTATTCTTTTCTTCCCAACATACCCTTAACCTAGAAGGATGGAGGATTTGTTTCGAAGCATTCCCTTGTTCACGTTAAGAAGAAGACTGATGCAGCACAAAAATATTGTACCATATATGCTTGAATATCTTAATTCAACTCATCGAAATAATATATTACTAAGTGAAAGCTGATCTAATACATGAAATTCTTTCTTTTATAGAGTCAAAATAAGATGAGATTATCCAAAAGTCTGTCAATAAAAAATCAAGTTATCTTAAAATTATAACTATAACAATCATAATAATCAGTCAACAACTATTAGAAACTAAAAATATATAAAATTTTAAATTAAAATTTTAAAGAATTTTTGCATTGATTGCTAATTTTCAAACTAAATATTAAAGAGTTACACAGAATTTAATCTTACAAATTACACTTAGGCAAAAAGACATGGAGACTTGGAGAATTGGCATGGCATGACCAAAGTGCTCGATGGCTCGAGGTCCATGGTAAAAGATGGTATGGGACATCCAAGAGGCTGAATGACGATGAGCATCGGAGCATTACTACCGAGGAGATGAATTACATAAGCGAAGGTAAAGGATAGTATGTGGAGTGAGCCGAGACTTGGTGCATTTGAGGGACGAGTAGCTTGATGGAAGAAGACCTCAAGGCATGGTAAGAATCCATGGGAGTTGCGAGATGAGTGACATGTACACATAGGACGATGGTAGTACTCAACTTAGGCGGACTCGATCATTAGATTGATCATGGTCAACATACCAATCAACTGAAGGAGTCCTTCAGTCGAGTGATGGTTGAGTAGACTGGGTAGTTGACTCAAACACGAACAAGATGGAAGCTCTCTGGAGACGAATAGACTGATGAAGGTCCAGATGGTTGGTGCGTATGGCCAATTGACTAGTAAAACTTAGATGAAACATACGTCGAAAGAAATGGTTATGACCCGCTAGAATCAGTCAAAGTAGTCGATTAATGGACACCAACTCAACTAGGGCTGAGCAATCGGTTTAAAACTGAACCGACCGAACCGATTAAACTGAAACCGAACAAACCAAACTTTTTTCGAACCAACCGAACCGACTGAACTTTTCAAAAAAAACCGAACCGACCGAACCGATAAAACATCGGTTAATTCGGTTTTCGACCAAAATAACCGAATTTCGGTTAAAATTTAAATAACCAAAGTTTGGTTAAACTATTATTATTATTAAAATAACTATGATAATTTTAAAACTATTTTAAAAATTAAATTAGTTCGATTAAACTATTTTAAATAACCGAATGGTTAAAATTCGGTTAAACTATTTTAAAATTTTAAATAATCATTTTGAAAGTTCGGTTAAATTGAAAATATCGATTTAACCAAATTTCGATTTTCAAAACTAAAACCGAACCGATATAACCGATATTTAAAAAAAAAACCGAATTTCCGAATTAACTGAACTGAACTTTTAACTTCGATCGGTTCGGTCGGTTAATTCGGTTTTAACCGAACTTTTGCTCACCCCTAAACTCAACTAGATCAAGTCAAAGATTTTGTTGTGAGGAACATATCATTTTAAGGATTCAAGAGGCCACAAATCAGAAACAATAACAAAATACTTCACATTAATACTCTGTTATTTTGTATTTTTTTTAAAAGCCTAGAATCTTTGTTGTGACCCTCTTTGTCACAAGAAAGGCGAGGAGAGGCGAGGGTATTCACTTCTAAATAAGTTGTACCATTTCCTTATTCATTGGAAGAAGAAACCAAAAAAGAAAGAACTAAAATCAGACCTCACTCATGAAGGATTTGAACGAGATAGAAGATATAACTATATCTAATAGTAAAAAGGGCATCTAACGAAGGAGATAACAAATATTGACTTACTTAGAAACAAAGAAAAATAAAAATCTACTAACTTTTTACATATTAGAGAGGCCACCAAAGAAAAGATAATAAAGAAACCATGCTCAATAAACTCGACAAGTCCATTACAACCTATGTTTGGAAACAACAATTGAAGGAATTTGTTTCAAGTCAAGGTGAATGACGCAGTTCAAAATTGTACATAATTTTTTTAAAAAAAATAATGTTTTAGAGTTTAAAAATTCTATATATTTTTAGTTTCTAAGAGTCGTCTAAGTTTGTTACAGATTTCATTAATAAATTAGATCTTTTATAAGTTGGTAATAATTTTTAAAGATAAGATACGTTTTTTAGACTAGAATCCCATTTCAAGTGTATTACAAAAAGTTATGATCTAATGTAGTAGATTCTTTCAGTTAATAATATTTCTTTCTCTTTCATGATTTGAGTTGTTTAAATTTTTTGCAATGCCATATTTTTGTGCTAACTCAAAGACTAGAACGATGAAAATTTAAATATGCTTAAATGGCATCAATATCCTCGCAATGTGCAATATAGGTTTACAGAAATTGAAAGACATCAAAAATTGAATGTCACTAGAGAATTTGCACATATAAATGATAAACTATAAACATGATGTCATTTAAGACATCAAAAATTGAGTATCTACATAGAAAAATATGTAATTGTTAACATATAAATACTTGTGGTGTCTAAGATAAGAAACAAGAGTCATAAGAAATTTATATGTGATGTAATTTATTTGAAGTAAAATTATATTCTAGTCATTCACAACTTAACTTTTCATCCTTCCACTTTCATCCATATTTTCACTCCAACTCTAAAACCCTAAACCTAAAGAACCATAAGACTCTATTTTGCAATGATCCATCCCCATCACAATGACATTTATTAAGATTACCCAAATATGTCGACCAAGAGTACAGACTCGTTGAATACATTACTAGTGTAGCGCCCGCGCGCGTGCGACCCAGAACATCTTAGGGCATCATAGACCTCTTATTGCGTCAAACTTCCGTAGTCTATTCGACCATAGTCCTTCAAAGAAGCTGGCCATGAAAGGATGCCTCTGCATAGCTAGTTAGTAGGTGAGGTCTTGTTTGTTAACAAAATCAACTAGACAAATTGTGATTGTCTACTACCACTTATGTAATCAAGAAAGAGCTCTCAATTGGTCTGATGGTCAAATCCTGGCTAGTAGCCAGGTTCCTGCCCTCCCTCATGCACTGGTCAATGTCCGGGTTAGTAAACTAGCCCCCGTGATTTACCTCCTCCGTGTTGGTCCTGGGACAGATTGGCAGGGGCGCTGGGGGCGAGTGTTTCGCCTTTTGCCACCACAAGAAAGAGCTCTCAATTACCCTTGGGGCAACAATAGTTAGGCCCTCCAATGGATAATCAGGGATCTAAGGTTTGAATTTCAACTGCGACGCACTGCAGAGAATTTTCCCTCCAGTGAGAAGCAAACCTAAGAATGTTGATAGGCCTCCATTAGCGCTTCCCGATTTACCCTGACGGCCAGTGAAAAACTTCCGTGAGGCCGGGCTGGTCGCTCCAAGTTCGATGTTACCTAGTTAATCATTTTTTTTTAAGAAAGAGCTCTCAATCTGTCTATCCTTGCTATGTCTAAATCTAGTAAATTTCCCCATGTTGAGTTAAATTAAGCAGCAAACTCCACTCTTGGTGGTGACCTTTTGTCAATTCCTTTAAGTTTGTGCCTTGCGACTATACTCTCCCAGAAGCCAAAGACATTTGATTTCTCATAAGGTGCCTTGCGACTATCCATCGATCCTGGTTAGTATCATTTATGGTCACAATGAAGGCAGAAGTAATATTGATCTCACTAGTTTGGTACGGACAAATAAGAGCCAAGCTTTCGATACAATGACCTCCCTGTTAAGATTATCGAGGGCCAAGTCAATCTACATAGATTTGCAAAGCATTTCACACTGTCACACACCATTTGTCACATACTTCACAATAAACTGAGGCATCTAGTTCAATTGGTATTGTTGGTACAAAATCGCAATTTTCACTACTTCCCATGTTAAACACATGTTATTAATTTCTTTAATTATTTATGAAAATTTGGTGTCATGATTTGAGCACGTGATCCTGGTGGATGACATGGAATTAAACAAAGTCATGAATTTGAAGCTTTGGCCTTTTTGGTTTTGTTGATTCGTAGTTTCTAGTCTGTGGAATATATTAGATCATGCCGGTGAGTTGTGAAATTTAAGTATATAATTTAGTAGTTTTCTATTAATATAAGTGTTGAGATAAGGATTGATACTTCGTAGTTTTTTCTCTATATATCAAACTATATATCCAGAATATAAAAATTGCACATCATTATCACATGAGGCATATATAAATGTAGAAGATTAGAATAATAATGCAGTGATGGAATAAGGTACGAGGTACTGTACTTATTCAATGGAGGCATGTATGATCTTGGGTCGCGTCAGGAGTGGATGGGGTGGGAGAAGAATATATGGAGATTGTGATTGGAATGGGGAAGTTGTTAATTCATCATTTAATCTTCTTCCACTTGTTTACTTAAAAAAACTATATAGATTTAATAATCAATTCAATTAGAATTTTGGACAAACAAGTTAAATCAATAAACATTACTTGAACCATCTTAATACATGTCAAGTCTCGGCACAACACAATACTCATTGATGAAACCAACTTAGGTAATATATGAAAGGTTATTGATACTGCTTAGTATGGTTTCAGTAATTTATTAGAATAGTATCTTTCGACAATGTCGACCGACACTTAAGATTCAAATCAAGGCAATGGGTACCTAATAATTGGGTATTCATAGATATCCAACCCATTTAAATTGAGTTTGCGTTAGGGATAATTTTAAAATAAAAGTGCAACAACAATAGAGGGAAAAAATGGGAAGAGGCGATAGTTTAGAGGGAGAAAGAGAGAAGGGGAGCAGTGAAAAAGAAAAATCTCCAAAGCCATGGTTTGTAGTAGAATTCATCAATTATAAATCTTTCTATCTTTCTCTCCTCCCTTTTGCTTTAAAGTTAAAGTAGAAGTATGGTTTTAATTTCACCATTTTCTTTTGAGAATCACCATTTCTTTATTATTGATCGTTGGATTTTCTGGATCTTAGTTATTCTCTTTGTTTCCCAACCTCTTTCCTCTTAGAGCCAATATCTCAAAACTATTATTTTCTACATCATCTCCTTGAATTGACATCATTTCCCCCCTCGTGAATCTTTTTTGAAGTCAAATGACCAAAAAAAAATAATTCTCTCTCTACATTTCTTCTTCCTTAGTATGTTAAAGTCAAGGTTTAAAATCTTGACCTGTATCAAGGTTTCGGATCGGAACGATACGGTTTCGGATCGGAACGATACGGTTTCGGTATCGTATCGTGCCGATATGGTTTCGATATTTTTTAAATATAAAATATATTAATTAAGAATAAAAAATAATCTAAATATTTAAA
>JBBUKS010000113.1:10858974-10876954 GCA_038050645.1 Hedychium gardnerianum | reverse complement strand
AAATCCATTGCAAGCTGCCTTCATGAATCTCCAACCTAATGCTAGATTTCGTGACAAAGAAGTGAGAATGAAGGAACAAAATTAACAAGGAGCTCCTCAAATAAAATGCAATTATAACAATATAAATTCATATATCCAGTTGCAGAAAAACAGATTTTGTACAGCATCAGCCTTACATACTGTGTAAGAAAAAAATGAATTTGTCAAACTTTGTCATAAGCTCATGAATAAGTATGCAATTTACCATTTCACCCACAGGCTAAAATCCCTAATTCTATTTCGTTTTTCTTTATCTTACATGGGGTTCAATCACTTACAAATTTCATTCGAATACCCAACCGCGAGAGATTCAAATCAGTGGCAAAGAAAATCACTAATTTAGTGGCTGCTTATTATTTCTGTTGATATACAATTTTCCCCTCGTAAGCTTCACATTGGAGTTGTGACGATGAAACTTAATTGTTGAATGAATCATTGTATGTTTTGTTCAAGATAGAAAATTGCTGCTAGCAATTTAATCTAGTGAAGCAAATATCGTTTGTCTAAAATATTTCTTAACCAAAGACTTGAAGAAAAAAAAGTAGGCATAAGTCTTCATCAATTCATTTCAACCACAGCATATATGTTTAAGTAGGAATAGCAAAATCACCAAACTTGATATCTAACTATCCAAACAAAGCATTACATTGAAACTACAGAGCAAAAGGTAATAATGGCATGGAACCAAGAATTCAAGAAAAGTGATCTATGATCAAGCGAACTCTAAGTGAACATGAGCTACATGGAATAAGCACTGAAATGGGTGCTGAATCGATAGTTGAATGTAACTGTAATGTCGCTGCATCCAATAAAATACCCATTTCTTTGAGGTCCAATGAGGTGATCAAAAAATAATCACCACATCTACATTCATAGAGGAGTTGCTGAGAATCACCAACATTCTCAAGAGTCATATCCCCTAATTCAATTTCATTGGCTGGAAGCTCCAGAATCTCTCTTGAAGCTTGCAACTCCTTGTCATAGGCTGCCTTCCACTTGGAATCTGAAAGCACCTCCCAGGCCTTCTGCACATCTAGGAATTCTTGCTTTGGCTCTTGATAATTCCTAGTTGAATCCGATTTGTTGTACACCTTATCAGGATGAGAATTCAGAATGGCAGATTTATAGCTTGCTCTGATCTCTTCATAACTCGCATCTTCTTTGATTGACAGTACTTCATAGTGGGTCTTTTGGAAGATTTTGCTGGAAATAATCATTACTAAAGAGCTCTCCACAATTCTGTCACTAGATATCAAAAACAAAAAAATATATGTAAACATAATTGAGAAAATTAATGACATCCAAGTCTGGCAAGCTAACGTTTACTAGGACAACAATTTTTACCAAAAGAAATTATCTAAATAACATAGCATGTTTAGATTATGAATACCATTACGAATGACAAGATTTCCAATAATTATCTCAATCATTATATTATTATAGTTTGTTGATCTTTTAGTAGAGAAATTTGATGTGTTAAAATCTGGTAATATATACTTCTTCACATTGAAAATGCAGATAAAATGATAAGAAAAGAAACATGGATTTGTGTGAGAAAAATTATAACAAAAGCAAAAGATACAAATATTGTTTATTACTCAAAGTGACATTAGATTGCAAAAGGCAATATGCAAGATTGAGGATTACTTATCCATTATATGTTTACATGCAAAAAATTAAAAATAAAAACTAACATAAGAGGATATTCCATATAAAATAAAATGATATCTAACACATTGTGACACCAATTAAGCTTTAAAACTAGAATCAAATATCCAAGGAAAATTTATTTTGCATACCAAAACATGCTTGCTATAGCAATACTCCAAAAATATCTTTTGTTTTAATTGTGTATAGTAATGATATTGTATATTTTTAGATGTATGATAGCTTACCCATGTTTTCATTTTTCATTAATTGTTCAGGAAGTTGCAAATCGCTTACCGGCAAGATGACTCATCTATTTTATCTGTTTGGATGAGTTTAGCTGAGGACACTGGGCAAGACAAAATAATAAAAGTTTGGGCTTAAATAGGGAAGTAGTGATAAATTAGTGGTGTCTAAGATTTGGAAATCTTGGAGATAAATGAAAATTGTCAATCTAGTAATTAATCTCATAATTAAGGGTCAGGGAAATTAAGAAAGAGGGCAATTTTAGATAGAAGGTGCTCGTGTGTTACACAAGAATGTGGGACACCTTCCTCTAGCCGATTCAAGTTGAGGCACCATCTCCTTTCTATTCCTCTTCATCCCAAATTTCATTTTCCTACCATCTTCCCAATGTTAGGTGGACTGCAACAAGAAAGGACAATAGCAGCAACCCTAGGGGATCTCTCCACCACAACCATAGAGTAAGACCCTATAACATAATTTCGATAGTTGATTTGGGGCCTAAAGAAGTCCTAGAGGGCTATGTATGATGCCAGAGGGAGGTACTAGGGAGACAAGTTAGACTTAGTTGAGGTTTAGATCCTAAATTGGTCTTTAATGATTTAGGATGACACTAAGGAGGGCCTTGTGGGCATCTTTTGGAAGGGAGATCCTCTCATGACTTGTGGTAAGTGTCCTCAAATTCTAGAGATAGCCTTAGAATCAATTTTTTTTATTGTTGATGGAAATAGTGAATGTAGAAAGCACCTCAAAAAGGTAGTTAGGACAATTGGAGATGTTTCTGCAATCAAAACATAAACTAAAAAGGTGGCTATAGTCTAGGTTTTTTTGGAGGTAACTTGACTATTCAATGTACTTTTACTTCATATTTATTATAACATTGTCCGTATAGATTATCCTTGGGTGTTAACTCTAAATGAATAAATGTATCTCGATATAGCATTGACCCTTATGCATGGTGCACCACGCCGCGATGCGTCCGAACGTGTCACCTAAGCCCGGTGACCAGTCCAGACCCCATCGCGCGAGCCCAGACGCGTCGCTCAGATCCGGCGACGATTTCGGACGCGTCGCCCAGGACCGGCGACGAGTACGAGCGAGTCGCCTAGGTTCGGTGACGAGTCTGGGCGCGTCGCCCAGGTCCGACGACGTGTCCGGACACATCGCGCAATGCAATCCGAAGCCAAAACAAAAGTTAGGTTTTTATTTTTTAACTTGGGTTTAATCGATTAATAATTTTAATCAACTCCCCAGCTATGATTAGGATAATTTAAATAGACTTAATTAAAATCTAATAAAATTATCCTATTAATTATTTTAAAAAAAATATTTAGATTAAATTTTTTATTTTTAGTTAATATATTTAGATTAAGTTTTTTTTATAATAAAAAAAATTCAACCACCTAGGCGGCCGAGGCGATAGGCGGTCACTAACCGCCTCGTCACCACCTACCATTATTTACAACATTGAGTAGTCTTAATTATCTAATAAAATTTGTGTTTGTTCATGTAAATTAATGCATAATATTGTTGTTTTGACTCCATAATCACAAGTGGGAGGAGGCGCAAAATCATAAAATGTTCAAAGAAAGGAATAGTTGAGGTAAATAGAGGGGAACATACGATATCTAGTATTATAATATTTTTTTGATTTTTTTGTTGTGGTTGTGGTTAGTGATCGTAGTGTTGTTGTATGGGTAGAGTTACGGTATCTAGTTTTAATTTGGTGTTTCACCGAATATGTTGTTTGACATCTTATGGTAGTAAGATTAGCGTTGAAGTCTTTTGTTAATGGGTGGATGTATGTGTAACTCCGCCCATGACAAATTAACCCCTATCATGGCTAGTCTCAAGTCCGGATAAAGGAGGAAGGTTGCGTTAGGTTGCTAACCAATGTTAAATTAAGACAAAATTCAATGAATTTATCCATTAAACTATTGTACTAATGTTAGGTTGTTCTCATGAAGGAACGCATTACAGGGTCCGACTGTAACGTCTCGACAAGGACCGCTACATCTCTAGAACTCGGATGTAGTGTTAAATATGTAAGAGTTTGCATTGCAGGGTCCAATCGTAATATATAGGCAAGGACCGTTACATCTCCACAAGAACTTAGGTATAGTGTTAAATAGGTAAAAGTTCTCACATCATATGTTGGATAAAAATAAATATTATAGAAAAACTAATAGTCTAAAATTTGGAACATGAAACATAGGAACCCACACTGGTAAAGCAATAAAAGTAGTAGATGCGATGACTAGGAGAAGAATTAATATTTTGTACGTACAAGAGACAAAATAAATAGGCGAGAAGGCAAAGATGATACAGAACTCGGATTTTAAATTATAATATACAGGAAAAAGTAAAACAAAAAATAGAATGTGTATTATTATAAATAGTTCATTAAAGGAAAAAGTTACAAGAGTAGTTAGAAAGGAGATAGAATTATAGCTCTAAGATAGTAGTGGCGAAAGAAACTATGAATATAATTAACATATATGCACCTCAAGTAGGATTAGATGAAGCTTTTAAATCAAGGTTTTGGGACGACCTAGATAAAGTATTACAAAATATTTCGCCAAATAAAATAATTTTAATAGGAAGTCATCTAAATGGATATGTCGAAAAATGAATATGCGAGGGTGCATGGGGTTATGGGGTTGGAACGAGAAATGAAGGGAAAACTATATTGAATTTTGTGATAGCATATGACCATATATTAGCTAATATATTTTTTAAGAAAAGAGAGAAACATTTGATCACGTTAAAAAGTGAGAATAATAAATCGCAAATTGACCTTCTTATGGTTAGGAAGGGGGATAGAAAGATTTATAAAGATTGCAGAAAACTTAACCATGGATTTAAATACCGTGCCGAGCCGGGCAAAATGGGTGAAACATTTCGTTCCGCCCGCCGACTGGCACCGACACGGCCCCGACACCCGGTCCCGTGATAATCGAGACGCATCATGCGATCGCACGACCGCCACGACCGCCACGAAGGGGTTGCGCGACCCCCGCGACAACGCCAGAGGGGTCGCGCGACCCCTACGGTCGCCATTGAGTGGTCATGCTCGCGCGACTCCCGCGACCGTCGCTAAGGGGTCGTGCGACCCCCAACGACAACGCCGGAGTCATGCGAGTCACAAGTGGTTTCTGATCATGGGCTTTTTTTAATTAAAACTTGAGTTAATTATTTTAATCAACTCCTAGCTACGAGGGGATAATCTAAAAAGACTTTATTAAACCCTAATAAAATTATCTTATTAATTTTATATTTCATTTATTTTAATTTAAAAAAATATATAATAGTTTTATTTATTTATTTATCTATTTTTTTCTTTTTTAAAAGATTATTTTCTATATTGTTTATTTTTTATATTGTTTATTTTTTAAATATTTATGTTAAATATCTTATGTTTTAATTAATATATTTTATATTTAAAAAATATCGAAATTAGCATGATACGGTATCGAAACTGTATCGTTCCGGTCGGTCTAGCATCAAAACCTCGACACGAGTCAAAATTTTAAACCTTGAGCTTAACTATCCAAGTTAGTAGTGTTAAATATACACCTCAAGCAAGAAAAATATACACGACTCCAAGAATTAAGTGGTGGAAGTTAAAGGATGAAAAACAAAATATAAGAAGGTAGGAATACAATCATTAGGTGAAATATACGGTGACTCTAATATAATATGGAATAAGATAATATCAAAATTGAAAATAGTAGCTAACAGTGTACTCGGTGAGTCACAGGGGCATGCACCACAAATAAGGAATCTTGATGGTGGAATAAAAAAGTACAGGAGAAAGCAAAGAAAAAACGAATAGCTTAAGAATTATATATTTGTAAGAATGATGAAAACTTTAAAAAATGTACAATAGCCAAGAAAGAGGCTAAGAAAGGAATGAATGAAGCTAAAAATGAAACTTTTGATCAGTTATATCGAAAATTGGATACAAAAGAAGAGGAAAGAGAATAGTGAGAAAAAAGAAGACAATAGATCTTATTTAAATAAAATATATTAAAGATGAATGCAATAGCGTACTAGTAAACGATAGAGAAATAAAAGATCGGTGGAATTTATATTTTCATCAACTTTTTAATGAAGGTTTAGGTAACCAAGGTAATTTAAGTAGGTCAAATGAGTATAGAAATTTAAATTTTTATCGTAGAATTGAAACTTCAGAAGTAGAATAAGCTTTAAATGAGATCAGATGATATTCCGATAGAGGTATCGAAATGCCTAAGAAAATAAGATATTAAATGACTTACAAAATTATTTAACATGATATTGAAAACTAAAAAAATGTCTGATCTAAGTACTCTAGTTCCCTTATATAAGAACAAAAGAAAACGTACAAAATTATATAAACTATAAGGGTAATAAATTAATGAGTCATAACATGAAACTTTAGGAAAAAGTAATAGAAAAAAAGATTAAGGAAAGAGACCACGGTAACCGAAAATCAATTTGGGTTCATGCTTGGAAGATCGACAATAGAAGTTATAAATCTTCTAAGGCAACTAATTGAAAAATATCGAGAGCAAAAATAAGATCTACACATGATATTCATTGACTTAGAAAAAACTTATGATAGAGTCCAAAAAAAATTATATGGAGAATTTAAAAAAAAAAGGTGTTAGCGTAATAATATTGAACTAATTAAGGATATGTACAAGGATGTAACGACTAGAGTGAAGACTTCAGGCGGATTAACTGAAACATTTTCATTAAAGATAGGATTACATCAAGGATCAACTCTAAGTCCTTATCTTTTTACGCTAATTATGCACAACTTACTAGACACATTTAAGACAGTACCGTGGTGTATATTGTTTGCAAATGATATTGTTTTGGTAGATGAGACACGTGAAGTAAATGTTAAACTAAAATCTGAGAGAGAAACACTAGAAATGAAAGGTTTTAGGTTTAGTAGAGTAAAGACAGAATATATGAAATTTAAGTTTAGAAATATTAAACGTAACGAGACAATTGTTAAAATAGGAGATGACGAGTTATCTAGAACCGAGAGTTTTAAGTATTTAGGATCATTTTTGTAAAACGATGGAGAGATTGAGAGAGATGTCTTACATATCATACAAGGGCTGAAATGGAGGAGAGTGTCGGGTGTTTTATGTGATCATAAACTACCTCTAAAACTTAAAGGAAAGTTCTACAAAATGGTTGTTAGACCTACTATGTTATATGGCGCTGAATGTTGGGCTATAACTCGAACATATGAGCAGAAGATGTGAGTTGCAGAGATGAAGATATTAAGGTAGATGTGTGGACATACGAGGATGGACAAAATAAGAAATGAGATCATTAGAAAGAAAGTCAGAGTTGCATCTATTGAGGAAAAATTTCAAGAGACGTTTAAGATGATACAGACATGTACTTTGACAACCAATAAATGTTCTATTTAGGTGATGTGAAACTATGATAAATATGCACATCAAACGAGGAAGACCAAAAAAGATTTGGTTAGCAACAATAAAACAAGATAAAATTTATTTCAGTATAGATAATGATATAGTAGGGGATAAAGCCCAATGACGTAAAAGGATCTATATAGCTGACTCCACCTAGTGGGATAAGATTTGGTTGTTGTTGTTGGATGTATATGTGTGCTTGGAGAAAGGGATGAGGTGTTGTACATTTTAGACTTTGCATGTTCTAGCGTTGATAGATGGTGTAGGCTATTCAATACTTTTTCAAAAAGCTGCCAAGACTCTATGTAAGTCGCCCTAGCTAGCTTAGGTTGACCTACTGAAAGAGTTGAGTTGCCCGGTGCAACTAAATGATTTAGGTTGTCCAAACTTTTCTTATGTCAACTCACGTCTAAACAAGAAACAAAGTGTAACTATGTCAAACAAAACTTCTCTTGAGTTGACCTGATTGATCATAGATCAACCTACCAATCCCTTGTAGAGGATTCACGTGCCGAGTTCGCTGATCTTAGGTTGACCCCACAATTCCTTGGGTTGACCAAACCCAATGAGAGTTGGGTCCAAGATTTGGAGCGAGTAGGTCTCATATAGATGGGGTGTGATAACAATAGCTAGCATCCTTAATGATTTAGATGATAATAATGCAACAGTAACTACTATAAAGCATAATTCTCCATATAAATATATATTAGGATATGTGATTTAATTCAAGGCCATATGGACAATTACTACTACACACAAAAGCTCCACTCTATAATCAAAGTGGAAATATATCAGTTTTTGTTTCCAAATATTTTTTTATAAACTGTTTAATAAAGTGTCCGATGTTGAATCATCATTGTTGGTGTGTCATTGTCCAACATAGATAGGAGAAAATGAAGAGTCAAAGTATTGAGTTTGGACATATCATACTCGGATAGTAAGTATAGCTATGATACTTATTCAATGATATTGCCGAATATGATACACTATAATTAAGAAAAACTAACTTATTAAGCTTCAACTTAAGTAGACAAAAGGTGAAGTATCTTCCTAGGGTAAGTTACGTAATATGACAATAATTACATGTCATTAAAATTGACTTTGAAAATTACCTATAAATCAAGTTACAAATAATTGCCACTTTACTTATATGGAAGTAACTGAATTTCTTTGTTTGTTGCAATGGCGAGGCTTTGTTTATATGATGCTAGTAAGCAAAAGGATAGAAGAGGAGAATTTGACTTCTCCAACCTTTTTATGCTACCGGAGTACAGAGGAAAGATGGGTAGAATAGATCAAAATACATTTAGGTACCTCATACTATTAGGTATGCAAAGTTGTTTTGCTCTCCCTATATTGCTCAAATCGTGATAGTAAATAGTAGAGAAGAGAGCAACTCCACTCCTCTCCACTCTTATCAGTTAAACAATTTTTGTCTAATCCAAACAAGGAATAGAAAAAGAACAATGTGGATTTGAATTTTGATTTACATTGAAATTGAACTTTAGATAATTGTTTTAATTTTGGTTTGATGCCTTTTTTTAGTTTGGTAATAGTAGGGGTGTCAATTCGGGTGGGTCGGGTGGGTTCGGGTTGAAAATCGGTTTCGAAAAAAAAAATCTCAATCCAAACCCGACCCAAACCCGAATTCAACCCGAAAACCTTAAACCCGAACCCGTATAACCCAACCCAACCTGAATAACCCGCACAACCCGAAATTTTTTTTTTGTTCTATAATTCTTCATTTTTATCTCAATATTTCATTATTGTAGACTAATATTATATTATTTATATACATAAAACATCTTAATTTTCAAAATAAAATTTGATTTAACCCCAAAAAAACCCCCTAAAATCTAAATTCATATCAACCCGGGTCAACCCGAACCCAACCTAACCCAACCCGAATATAAATCAACCCAAAAAACCTGAACCCGAACCCAAAAATTCCCAATCCAAACATGATTTTTTTCGGGTCGACTCAGGTCGGATTGGCGGGTCGGATTCATTTTTGACACTCCTAGGTAATAGTTTAATAGATAGATATCTCTGATCTGATGAGAGCTTATTGGAATTATTATATCTATCAATTAGTAATATCTTTTACAAATTTGATTGGTATTGTGTCATGTACTATGAAGTTTCAACTTTTGATTAATAAAATTCCCATTTGATTAATGGCTGTGTATTTTTTCTCTATGTGAAATAGTTATGCATACTTCATTGATTTTATCTCAGTCTTTTGTTTGATTTAAGAATTTTATTTGGTACTACAAATTAGTATCAAGTCAAAGCTAATCTCAATCTATGTTTCCTTATTTTCTTCTAGAGTTCTCTACTTTCAAAAATATATTGAGCTCCCTTCTTCATTGAGAAGCCTACTTCACACACACACACATACACACACCCCTTTAGTTCCCACTAAATGAATGTCACCAATCTCCTCACCTGTACGACTCCAACCTCTACTATTTGTCGTCATTGCCTCCATCAAACATTTGTTAACACAAAAGGCATCCCACCAAAACTACCTACACCTCATCTTAAGAGGCCCCACAACTCTCTGCTCATCCTACTTCCTTTTAAACTTTGCCTAACAACAACCATAATTGGCCTCTACAAGTGTCTTCTCCTCTAGGTTAGGAGTTTCTCTCATAACCTCATTTCCACACGACTTCCACATGTTTTTCCCAATTCATAATAAGTTCTCAACCATGTGCCATTTTGTCAACAGAAGTTACTCCCACATTGTGTCGCCCAACATTGCATGCAAGGATGACAACTTCTCTAGCTCCCGCACAACCATTGATTTGCATGTAGTGACAATCACCACCATGCAACTTCATCCACATACCACCCATGTAATTCCATCTCAAGAAGGATGCAACATCCAAACTACCCAAACACTCCCCACCATGAGTCGAAGATATTCTGCTACTATCGTCAACGGTCACCTACCTTATCTTCATTTATGATTTCAATATTCTACAACGGACCCCTTCTAGGATCCATTGTCTAGACCAATTTTGGCTTGCCAAATCACCCTTAGAGAGGAATGATTTTGTCGATTATTACTATATAAATAGTAACAATAGAGCAAGAAAACATACGTAAAAGGAACAGCAAACAGAAGACAAAAAAGATAATAGACACAAAAGAACTATAAATCCTATCCAAGGCAACATAGTACAAAAGAGGAAAGCTCAGCACCAAGTAGCAACGTCAACATCAGACTAAGATCACATTATTTTGAAATAAACACATTTTCTCTTTCAGAATTACTTTTTGTTTAATTTGTTGGGTCTTTTAAATTCCTAGCATTTAATTAATTTTACTTACAACTTCTTATAAATCTTCATGTAGTATCCCTTTTAAAAAATTACAAAATAGCATCGTATATATGGCTTCTTGATTAGCTTAATCGTCAACCATCAACATCCTTCTCTACTTGCATTTTAATTTGTCTATCATCCATTCTACTTTCTGCATTGTAATTAATTTATCACCTTGTTTATTTTATAATCTCATTACATAATACTTAATTCACCACGATGAGAGAAGCAATCACAAACTTCTCAAACTTCCACCAAACACATGAGAGATATTGATTAAGAGAGAAATATTAACCCAACTAGCAATCACCCAAACTTCTCAAACTTCCACCAGACACATGAGAGATATAGATTAAGAGAGAAATATTAACCCAACTATACTCAATGGGAGGATGTGCAAATCGTATTAGACCATCCAAATAATTATTTCAAATCATACAACTTCATGGATAGCATGTCCACACATAATCACATTAAACTGTTTATCTAAAATAATGATCAATATAGAGTTATGCATAACATCCTTAATTTTGACAGACCGTGGTATATTTTTTAATGCTTTCGATGTATTAAAAATTATTTCAGTGGTATAAACATGACCCTTATTAAATGAACACAATTTGCCTACAAAAAACTCGTTAAAATTGCTAGAAAATTTGACAAAATGTTTAGAACCGCCAATACATAATAGGCACAAAGCTAATCACATATTGACATAAAATGAAATATATATATATATATATATATATTCCACAGGATTTAAGAGATGATGACCAATAAGCCGACACAATCTACCTTAAGTGAATCAAATTAAATAAATAAAATTCAAAATCTTTAGTTCACTAGAAATCAAAGAACATTTAGTTAAAAAAAAAATTGAGCACCTTAGAAAAGCCCTAAGATGCCATTCTAGAAGATCCTCATATAACACCTTGGATGAATCCTTAATGACGTGACATTAAATGGAGCCCTTGTTGACTTAATCCCTTTTGAGAGCAAAAAACATAACCCTATCATAAACTTAGGCTCACAAATTATAAGCTCATTCATGTTATTCAGGAAAATTAAAAAATAAAAATGAATAAAACAAACATCCTAAGCTAATAAGAGTGCAAGGTATCAATTTTAAATTTTACAAATCAAATATTTCATTGGTATATGTTCTTTTAAAGTTATTTATGACTTTCAAGCTCGCTAACCTACTACTTAGTTAATTTCCTTATTTACTTCCCTCCACCAAATTGAGAAGTTTATTGTGATCATAAAAGAAACACTAGTTGACATTACGAACAAAATTATATAGATTATTGATTATTATAAAATAGATAGTGAAACAATAAAATATAGTTTTATATTCATACAATTAAATTATCCCATATCATAGACTTTTGGAGCATTTATGTCTTGATTTATTTAATAGTACTGTAAGAAAAATTAATTACAATTCTTGTTTGTATATTTAACAACTTATTCAAATAAACTATAATTTTTAAATAGGAGGATAACAAGGTTCAAAATCTCGAGCCGTGCCACTATTTCCATTTTTGACTCGAACAATACTATTTTAGTATCGTGTCGTTATTCCAATGTATGGTGTTGGTGGTAAATTGGGAGTGGAAAGAAGAAAGAGAAAAGAAGAAAAAAAAGATTAGACAACTATATACTTAAGTTCTATGTTTGTTTTCTATCTGAAATACTACGATTTTGACATTATCTTATATGGAGACAAACTACAAAAAAAGAATAACAACATTATCTCAATTTTAGAATGCCATGGGGTGTTGAATATTGTCATGAAATGATACTTGTTAATATGATTAACACAGTAACACAAAAGACATTATCTCGGTATCAAATTTTGGTAATTTATTAGAATGACAGGTTTCAACTATTTCAACATAATACGAGATTTCAAACTATGGAGGATAAGTTAATTTGCTAAGATAAATTCAATGTCTCTTTTTTGATGTGATGATTTTGTCATAAGTTATGTTTCTACGGATTCATCCTTTCGCATTAGCAACATAGATTCTCTCTCTACCAAACTAAGAGCTCTACTGTGATCATAAGAAAAATATATGTGAACACTAGCAATAAAATTGTATTGATACAGTATCATTTTGTATTCATAAATCTAAATTGCCTCCTATCATATACTTTAAAGCATTCATGTCTAATTTATTTAGAAGCATTGTGAAAAAAATAACTGTAATGCTTGTTATTTAACTTGTCAATGTACTCTCACCTTACCAAAACAAAAGTTTAAATTTCAAATTGGAAGATATGTTAATTTTCTTGTAAAATAAAACAACTAAAAAATAATTAAAATTCAACATGGGAGATTAAGAAATAAATGGGGTTTAAATAAAATTGTTAACAAGTGACACTAATAGCCTCTTATGGAAACTAGTAGACCCATATATTTCCCAAAAGAATAATCAAGAGAAAGTAACAGAATTAGCAGAATAAAAAAGACGGTGAAACTAGCAAAATATATACAGGAAATTTATTTTGATATACCAATTTTGCTCCATTTCATTATCTATTTTCTATCATATAGATGTTGCACCTTTCTCCATGATTATATTATTTGTAACATATTGCTTTCTTAGTGTCTATAAGAGGTTCTCGATGCCACTTGTTCATTATTTTGTTTAAGGCCTCTCTTATTTCTCCAAGTACTTCTCCTTTCTATCTTCTTTCTCACCCATCCATTTTATTCTTTCCCAATGTTAGATTACTAGTTGAATCTCAAATCTAGAATTGACCATACTAATCACACTTCACTATCTAGAATAGTAAATAATAGTTCAACCCACAATTCGTTGTTCCACAATGAAATCACTTCTTATATTATCATCTCATATAGTTGCTCAAATCGGAATTTGTAGATAAATAACTTGGATCAAAGGTTATTAAAAAGATTATAGGACACCAATTGAAATCATAGAACAACAACTGCAAAATTTCATGCCAATAGCCTAAGTCATCAGTCACATAGCAACAACTCAAGAGAGAACAATAGATCTAGATTTCATGTTAATAGCCTAGATCACCGACTACGTATTAACAACTCAAATTGAAAATATAGTTCAAAAAAGAGATCATATATTGAGGATACGTTTTGTCAACAATTTAATCTTAATTTATAGATCATAAACTAATAATCACAAGTTTAATCATCTCCCAACACCAAATCAAAGTCAAAGTAATCCTTCATGACCAGAATTTCACAAACATCAGCAATTATATCTCTCCCCATTGCAAACTCTATCACTCCACATAACAAAGATTGTCCAAACAAATCCAGTTATCAACTAAATGAATCAACCAAAGAACAACCATCTGCATCACTAAAACATTAGATACATCCATTACAACTGACCCATAATCTATACTGATGATGATGAGAGACATCTCATATCGACCAAATCAATTACTACTCATTCAACAAATCACCTAAACTAACTCTCTAAATACTTACCAAGCCCCGCTTGTCAATCAGATCAGCCAATTGACTTGACTACTACAACCTCAAAAGACAAAATCAACAAGGTCAAAACAACACCGCACCATCCCATTCAGAGGTGGCACTTTATAACAAATAAGGATTAGGAGACCTACCTCAACCAATGACTCAAATAAGCAGTTGTGCTGCAGCAGTAGAGAATTTATATCACCATAAGCTCATTTCGAGGGAAGAGAGAAAAATTAGTGCTCAGTGTTCGTTCACGACCAAGCAACTTGATATAGTCAAAAGCGGCGCAACGCATTATGCATAACCAAAGCAAAGGAAGAAAAAGTGGGTTAACATTGCAACACTCACCGTGCAAGAAGGGACGAAGACGCGCTGCTGCTACAGAGTGGAGGAAACCCTAACTATAATGATCAAGAGGAAGAAGAGAAGATTGCGCTATCCTCTGAGCGACCCAGATAGGAAAATTACTGGCGGGCAATGCACTACAGTAGTTGCTATCGTAGTGCTCGCACAACGAACAGATAGTGGGCTGTGCTCGTCGCACGGAGAGGGGAGGAAGGAGACCAGTCGTCGTTGTTGTCGCAGGAAGGGCGACAACCGGCTGAGATAAGCACACAACTGGAAAAAGGAGACGAGAAACAAGAACCGGCAAGAGCGGCAAAGAGGGAGAGGGCGGCCGATCTGGAAGAGGCAGCGCTTGCTTCCGTCGGGGCAAACACCAACTGCCTGATCGAGGGCTCGAGGTCACAGGTGACTGCGTCGCTTGTAGCCAAGATCTACAAAAACAGGGAACAGAAACCCCAAAAATATAATTCGCTTTTCATATAATTTTTTTTTTAAAATGTCATATTGATCGGTTCGAGCATCCTTTTTTATTTATTTTAAAATAGATAAAACCTAAAAAATTACGTCATACTTTATGGGGTTTTTTCGAATTTTTATCAAATCATGTAAATAATTTTTTAAAATATCTAAACTATACCTTATTTTTAAAATTATCAAATCATATATTCAATTTTATTTATATTCCTATTATTATTCACAGTCGATTGATCAGTCGACTAAGAACAATAACAACAATCGACTGCTAAAAATCGTGCTGGCTAACTATATGGCCGGAACACATAATCAATTATTTTTTAAAAAAAAAATTGATTCGTGTTCAAATAATCATTATACTTAATATATTATGTTAAATTAATATTTGAGGTTATTTATATAATCAAAAAAATTAGACAAACACATACGACCTAAGTTTCATATCATTCTGAGCTATTTAGGTCCATTAGTCGATTTTGATCGAAACAAACTGATAGACCTAGAGATTTCGAAATAATATGAAACAAGTTCCTATGTATTCGTATAGTTCTTCTAATCATATAAATGTCCTCAAACATTAATTTGACCTACTATATTGAAAGCAATGATTTTTTTAACACGAATATGTCCGAAAAATCTAATTTGTGTTCAAAAATCACTGCATTCAATATATTATGTCAAATTAATTTTGAGGTCATTTATATAATCAAGAGAACTGGACGAATATATAAGACCTAGTTTCATATCATTCCAAACTCTCTAGGTCCATCAGTCAGTTTTGGCAAAAATCGATCGAAATCAAGTGATAGACTTAGAGAGTTCGAAATGATATGAAACTTAGGTTTTATGTGTTCGTCTAATTCTCCTGATTATATAAATGCCCTCAAACATTAATTTGACATAATATATTAAGCGCAATGATCGTTTGAACACGAATCAATTTTTTTTTTTAAAAAAATAATTGATCGTTTGTTTCTACCGCACAGTTAGCAATCGATTCGACTATGATTTTTAGCAGTCGATTATTACTATTCCCAGTCTACTGATCAGTCTCCTAGGAATAATAATAGGGGTAAAAATAAAATTGAGTACGTGATGTGATAATTTTGAAAATATGATACGTGATTTGGATATTTTGGAAAATTACCTACGTGGTTCGATAAAAAGTCATTTTTTAAAATCCATTAAACTTTAACCAAAAAGTAAGACTGAATATTCAGTTAATATCGAATCGAACCAAACCAAACCAAATTAATCAAAATCGAATAAACCAAAAAAAATTAACTAACCAAACCACCTAATTTTCTAATAAAAAATGAACAAACCAAACCAATATTTTATTAGTTGATTGGGTCAAAAATTGAATTAATTGAATTTTTTCAACATTGATGATATCATGAGAGATTTATCGATTAGTTAGGGATTTATGTGTTCACTTACCAAGGGATTTTCTGATTAATTTTTTTATTTCAATTTATTCGGTTTAACCTAATAAGAAATTTTAAAACTGAACTGAATTAACCGATATAATCATTTTTAAAGAAAAAAAAATGAAATTCTGAAATAACTGAACCAAAGTTTTAAATTCGATCAGTTTGATCATTTTGTGTTAGTGCTGAGAGCACAACATTTAAATCAAGGTTTTGATGTTTGACTAAGGTTAAAGTTTAAGTTTGTTGATGATTTAATAACTTGTTGTCAAGTGTATAGAAATAGGTTACTTGACAGTTGAAAAGTCTTAGTGAGTGAAGTTAGACACCGAAAAAGTCTTAGTGAATAAAGTTATGTATTGGAAAAATCCTAGTGAGTAAAGCTAAGCAAGTAAAGTCATGGTGGGTACTAGGCAGTGGTCAAGTCCTAGTGCAGCTAGACAATTGAAGTTCTAGTTAGGAATCAGGCATGAGCTAAGTCTTGGTTGGGAACCAAGCAAGAAAGTCTTAGTTGGGAATTAGGTGAGACAAGTCTAAATGTGTGGAATCAGCTGGAAGTTGATTACTTGACACAAGTCCAAATGTGTGAAATCAACTAGGAGTTGATTGATTGGCAATCCAAACTAGATGAGTCAAAATCTAGTCAAGTAAGTGCGAGTAACTTTATATTCTATATCCTAGTCATTAGGTGTAACAACTATAAGGAAGCAAAGTTCAATGGTTTCAAATGACCAAAAGAAGTCTGGGGCAACTGACTGGTGATAATTCTCGGCGAGTAAAATTGGAGAGTCCAAGCGACTGTAGCTAGGTCAGGGCGACTATAGTGTACGAGCGACCATAGATGCTTTCAGGCGACCGGGAGATGAAATTATCGACAACTCGAGCGAGCTTGGTCAAGATGAGATTTGACCTCTCTACAAGCGACCGAAGGGCTTTTAATCGATCAGGTAGCTTCGTTAACATTATCTACCCAATGAAAATTGTAGCCATGTCAGCACGAATATAGGCAACCGAAGAGCCTCCAATCGATTGGGAGAGTGCTATAAAAGGAGGTTTAAGGCAAACCTTGAAAATCACCAATTCACGATCATTCTTCTCTGTTCTCGTACTCTTGTGCTCTCTTGTGCTTTTTGTGCTGCGACACATTGCAACCCGCACTTCATTTCTGATTGACAATATTTAAAGTAAATTTCATATTTATTATATTGCCTTATTTTATTATTGTGCTTAATTTTTAGATTCTTTTCTGTAAGAGTTTCTCCACCTAGAAGAAATTTAGAAATAAGAATTATAATTTTATTATTACCAGTTTCTGTCTTAATTTAACTGTGCTTAACTTATATTTCTGATTTAGCTAATAAACTGTTAGATTAATATTTTATTTCCACTGTACTATTACTCTATTTATTTGTTATTTCTTTAATTATTAGTTTGTAAAATTTGTAATGTTATTCACCCCCCTCTAGCATCGAGTTCGATCCTACAATTTGGTATAAGAGCGGACCTGATAGGAACTAGGAAAAATAACATCTATACCATTAGCTTACCCTC
>JBBUKS010000113.1:10839960-10858874 GCA_038050645.1 Hedychium gardnerianum | reverse complement strand
ACTTGTATGAATTTTTCGCATGGATCACAGAAGGGATCCTATTTTTCCGCTGCGATTTGATTTTGTCGCATAGGATTCCCAACACATTTAACTCACATATTAAACACATAATGTCTAATTTTAAACCTTTTGTCATACATCAAAATACAAGTTCGATTATCTGACTGAACCAGCAATCTCCTCTTTTTTGAAATTCGACAACATAATTTAAATTTAGAGAAAAAATACATCTTTCTTTAGCATTCTTTAATAGAATTTCATACTTAAGCTTTAAATAAGTTAAGATCAAGATAAAACTTAGATAATAGTTTGGAGTTTAAGTTAAACTAAATCAAGATTTGATAACTTTAACGACTTAATTTATAGCAAAAAGTGGTAAGTAATCAGTTTATTGCTTTATGTATAATTTTTTAAAGAAAAATTTCAAAAATAATTATATTTCAGAATAATACATCTAAAAATTGTCCTTAATTTAAAATGTCTAATTCATTTTCCTTCACTCAAGTGATATAAAAATGATCATTGAGTTTAGTATGGAATTAGTCACCTTTAGTGATTATTTTGAGTTTAAACCTCTTGATTCATGTCGATGCACTTGTCTACATCTAAAATTAGGAGTAGATTCTAGCATCTCACGCTCGTCTACATGGCTTAATACACAAACATATTAGTCCTAGGTATTTATGAGATGCAAAAAAAATTTGTCTAGATTTATAGGTTCATGAAATCTATGATAGAACCTAGGCTATTCCTAAAAAAGAAAAAAGAAAATAGATAAATATAATATTAACACAAGTCTTATTCAACTTATCTAAAGATTTCTTAATTCATATGGGTTTAAGCTGAGTAAACATAAAAAAATATTAATTTTATTTTAACATCTCACTAATTCTAAGTGATCAAGAAATTAACTTTATGGATTATGTGAGATGACTTTTCAATTTTTTAAAGATGATTAGTCTAAGATAGTTTGATCTTGTGTTAGATTCAAACTTAGCATTGGATTCGCTAAGTAAGTGTTTTTAGAATAAACTTCCAAGCTATGGTGAATCACTAGGATATCATTAAATTAACCATGTGTCTTAACAAAGTTTTCCCAAAATACCTTACCCAAAGGACTTAATACCAAGTCATGGTTTAACCAGTTCAAATTGGACTGAGATAGCCTCAGCTAGATCCACTAAGCCAATTGCACCAGGTATAACACATATGATTCAACCTAGTCATGAATTTGATAGAGCTTCCTTAGCCTACTATCATCTCAACCTTCTTTGATACCATTGATCAAGATGAAACTTCTTTTTCGTACATTTGTCCTATCTATCCTTTCTATGTTAATATATAAACTAAGCATGGCATTTGAAGCATTAAATAAGCAAACAAGTCAAATAATAAAGCAAAAATACATGCTCCCCCTAGATCAATGATACTATTTTATTTTTCCCTGACCCTGAATCATAGATTTAATAATGTTTATCTACATAGTAAACATGTTCTTTTGAAATTCAAAACTTGTTATTTCCTACTTTGTTTATCAAGTGTGATTTTGAAACTCATGCTTGGACATATTTGTTAACATTTCTATTTAGTAAAAACATGTAAGTTCTATGTTGAGTGTTACACTTGTATTTGAGTCCAAATTTGTTGTACACAACCCTTTGAGATCCAACTATCATATTTAGATACTTAAAGCCTGAAGTGAACTTTTCCAACGTTGCCTTAAACTCTTCAACTAGACCTTTAAAAAGAGAATTCTCTTCCTTAAGCTTTTGGACTTAAGTTGGGGTTTCTCTTGAACTTGGTTGGTTGAAGGGTTTAGACTAATCTCCTCCTTAAGAACTTTTACCTACTTTTGGAGGGATCTTACTCATTCATCAGACTTAGCTAACTTTTTAGTTAAATAAACAATTACACTATACAATTTATCAACTAAGGGAGAGTTGACCTCTTCTTTTTGATCGTCTGATCTAGATATGGATCCGTGGCTTGACTCGGACTCAGACTTGGATTCAGACTCAGACTCTATTATGTGCTCCTTTGCTACTAGAGCCATGAAGTTTGTCTAGTTTGGTTCATCTAACTCTGACTCTAAAGATGGTTCATCCTATGTTGCTTTCAGTAATTTCTTCTTCCTTAACTTCTTTGACTTGTCTTCCTTTTGGTTGGGGTACTTGGATTTGTAGTGTCCCTTTTCATTACACCCGTAGCAAGTTACCTCCAAGATATGCCATCTTGGTATGTTTTGACTTGCTCGCTTACCTTTTGGTTGTATTGCACTTTTGATATCCCTTCTGGTGAATCCCTCCTTTTTGAACATCTTTTGGACTAAGTTGACAATTTTTATGGTTGCGTCTTCATCTTCCACATTTGATTCAGATTCATTTTTCGATTCCGACGCTAGTCAAGGTTTTGACTGTTGGTGTAGTCAACACTGATAATCGAACTTGTATTTTGATATATGGTAAAGGGTTTAAAGTTAGACATTATTTGTTTAATATGTGAGCAAAGTATGCAGGACACTTAACATTGAAAGTCCTAATGGGTCAGGAAGATTGGACATGAGACGTCAAAAAGACCTAGTGGGTCAGGAATTCTAGATACTAGGCAAAGAAGTCTTAGTAAATCAAAAGAACCAGACACCAGGATGAAGATTAAATGAGCTAATTTGGCAGAGCACTTGATAGGTGGGCCAGCCAACAAAGAAGAAAAATCCTGGTGGGTCAATCAAACACTGAGCAAAAGAAGAAGTCCAAACAAGTCAGTTAGATCAGATGTCTGGCAAGTAAGTAAGGTAAGTCCTGGAGAGGTCTTTCATTCTGGAAGATAGTGAGGACAGGTCTTGGTTGGGACAACCTTAGGCGTTGATCCGACTAAAGAAACCAACAGAGGTTTCAAAGTTGAGATTAGACAGTCCTAACTGTCAGACTCATTCATGCATAATAATATCTTTTTCTAACTATGTTTTGTAGGATCTCTATTATTCTTGTTGTGTTAACTTTGTTTTGTAGAGAAACAAAGTTTGAGGTGACCGAAGTGTTCGGTAGACCGATCCATGTAGATAAGCATGAGTCAAATTCAAATCCAAGCAAAGAAGGAAATAAGCATTTAGTCGACCGATAGGTCTTTTGGTCGACCGAACACATTTAGAAATCAGAGATCGGATGAGATTGAATCAGTTAACAAAGGAAACTCAAGGGTTCAGTCGACCAAACAGGAGGTCGATCGACTGAATACATATTGTAAGCACAGATCAGATAAGATCAGATCAAGCAACAAAGGAAATATAGATGTTCAGTTGACTAATTAGGTGGGTCAGTCAATCGATAAGCCAAATTTTACGGAAGATACGATCTGGAAGATCGTGAACCTGGACACGAACTCGGGCAATTTCAGAAGATCAGTCGATCGAAAAAGGTTTAGTCGACTAAATGAAAAGTTTGTAAAAGCAGCCTCGAGTTCCGAGGATGAACAATTATTCTTCTCTCATCCTTCTCTACTACTAAATTTGTGAAGTGCTACTGCTACGCCAAAAGGTTCTCCGACAACCTATGCCTACGTTCTATTTTTTGTTGTTGATAACTTTATTATATTTGCATTTCATTATAAGAGATAGTAGCTTGTTACTATTCTCTTTCTCTTCTGTATCGAGCTTTCCTACTTCTCCAAAAAGTTTTCGGAGAGGAGAGCATTAATGGATTGCCCCCTCGTAAATGGTCCAAGGGATCATGGGCCTTAGAGTAATAGTCACTAGACTATGAACCAAGTAAACCGCTCGAGTTTTTCTTATCTTATTTTAAGTTTTTCGCTGCATATCTCTATCTCAATTTGTGTTTATATTAAAGAAAAGAAGTTTTTAAAATTAGCGATATCCTCCCCTCTATCGCGCTTTTTGGTCCAACATTGACTTGGTTTCCTTTTTGATTTACCTTACAAACAAGGCTATACATTTCTCGGTTTGACTTGAGTTAGCCTGTTCGTGTAATTCAAATTCTCAAAACATTTTATCTATTTTTACAATGGACAAATCCCTAGATACCTTATATGCATCAACCATTGATGCCCACAATGTATTTCGAGGAAAAGCTTTTAGATCATACCTTCTTAAATCTTAATTTTCCACCATCTTTTTGATTGAGTGGAGTTCATTCAAGTTATCTTCGATTCTTGTGTGTAGTTGATTCGCAGATTCTTTGTTCTGCAATTGAATGTTAAATAAGAAATTTACAAGTAAGCCATGTTTGTCTACCTTCGAGTCGGATGTTCCTTCGTAGAGTTCGATCAGTTTGTCCCAAAGATTCTTCGCGCTATTGAATGGACCAATTCGATTTAGCTCTTCTTTTGTGAGACCACACATTATTGTATAAGTGGTCCAAGCATTGAATTATGCCTTCTTTTTGGTATCCATTGTCCACTTCTCCATTTCTTGTGGTTTTTCGGACTCATAGGGTAAGGCAATTTTTGATGATGATCCACATGTTGATTTCAGATTGTAGAAAGTACTTCATCCGTCCTTTCCAATAGATGAAGTCGTTATTGTTGAAGAGTGATGGACGAGCGATATTGAACCCTTCTTGTTGAGACATTTTCTTGCAAATATGAAACTCAAAATTCCAACACCTTTTAGGGTCTTGGGTAAGTATTGCAAGAAATATAGCAAGAGAAAAATAATTTTAAAAAATAATCTGTTTAAAGAGAAGAAGATTTTAAAATTTGTTTTATGATAAAAACAAATTTTATCATAAAACAAATTTACACAAACACAAATTGAGATATGCAACAGAAAACTAAAACAAGACAAGAAGGATTCGTGTGATTTACTTGGTTCATAGTCTGGCAACTACTACTCCAAGGCCTACGATCTCTTGGATCATTTTGGACAGGAAATTCACTAAATGAAAACTTTCGGTAATGAGAGAAATCATTACAATATTTAGGGGATAATAACAATTTACTAACCCCTAATGAAATGCAATAAAAAGATTACCGACAACAAAAGATCCGGAATATAGTTGTAGGTTGTCGAAGAGCTTCTCGAAGTAGCAGTAGCAACACTTCATAAATTGAGAAATAGAAGAGGATGAGAGAAGATTGATTACTCAACATCAGATCTCGAGGCTACTTTTATAAACTTTTCAACTGGTCAACCAAACCTTTTTCGGTCAATCGATCTTCAGAAACTGCTCGAGTTCACGTCCAGGGTTATGATTTGCCCAGATTATATCTTCCATGAAATCTAGATTATCGGTCTGCTAACCCACCTAATCAGTTGATTGAACATCTAACTGATCGGCCTACAATCTTATCTGATCTATGCTTACCATATGTATTTGGTCGACCGACCCCATAATCGATCGACTGAACCCTTGAGTTTCCTTTGTTAACTTATTTAATCTCATCCGATCTCTGGTTACCAAATGTGATCAGTCGACTGATAGAGCTATCAGTCGACTAAATACTTATTTCTTTCTTTGCTTAGATTTGATTCTATGTCTATCTTCTTGGATCGGTCAACCGAACCACTATGTTCGGTTGACCGAACACTTCAGTCAACCTGAACTTTATTTCTCTTTAAAACAAAGTTAGCATAACAAAAATAATAATGAATGTCATGCAAAACAGAGTTAGAAATAGATATGATTATGCATGAATGAGTTTGATAGCTAGGACTGTCTGGTCTTGACTTAGAAACCTCCGTTGATTTATTCAGTCGGATCAACGCCCAAGGTTGTCCCAACTATGACGCATCCTTACTACCTTTCATAACTAAAAAGCCTCTCCAAGACTTACCTTACTTGTAGGATCAAACTCGACGCCAAGGGGATGAATAGTGTATCAATTTTACGACAGATATTTATATAAAAATAACTGAAATAGTTGAATTAATTAAACTAGCATAGCAAAAATAAATATAACTTAAGAACTGATTCAATTAAGTATAGCTAGACCAATGTAAGCATGCAAAAAGATTCAACTAAGATTAAGCATGCAAGTAGTTGACCAAACTAAACAGAAGTATAGACACACACAACAATTATAAAATATGATTTTTATTTCTAATTTCTCCTAAGTGGAGAAACCTTATAGAAAAAAATCTAAAAACTTAAGCACAAATTGCAATAAGTAAGGCAACACAAAAACATATAAAAATGTAACTCTAGATATTGCCAATCGAAAATGAAGCATGGGTTGCAACGTGTCGTAACATAGAAAGCGAGAGAGCACTCGAGCACAAGCACAAGAGACTGAATGAGTTGTATGTTGGATATCTTCAAGATTTGTCTTAAAACCCTTTTTATAGTACTCATTAGGTCGCTTGGAGCCTTCTTGATCGCTTGTATAGGTGCTGCATTGGATACAACTTTTATTCAATAGAAAATGGTAATGACGCTACTCGATCGACTGGGGTTACCCTATTGCCTGTAAGGGGGGTGGGAGTCAAATCTGATCTTGGCCCAACTCGCTCGGGTTGTCGATAATACCACTGCTCAGTCTCCTGAAAGCTTCTATGATCGTCCATACGCTTCGGTTGCCCCGACCCAGCTATGGTAGGTCTGGACCCTTCGACTTCATTCACTGAGAGTTATCACTAACAGTCACCCCGGATTCCTTCCGATCATCTTAAACCGTCGAACTTGCTTTCCTGTAGTTGTTACACGTAATGAGTATAATTTAGAATATAAAGTTACTCGCACTTTTCCTAACTAGATTTTGACCCATCTAATTTGGGTTGCCAAGCAATCAGCTCCCAGCTGATTCCACTTGGACTTATTTGGCAAGCAATCATCTCCCAGTTGATTCCATACATTTGGACTCATTTTGCCAAACTATCAAACCTCTGACATTCGTGGACTTGTCTTGCCAAGTTATCAGACCTCTGACTACTTGGACTTGTCTTGCGAAGTTATTAGACCTCTAACCTACTTGAACTTTTCTTACAAGTTATCAGATCTCTGACCTACTTGCACTTTTCTTGTCATGTTATCAGATCTTTGACATACTTGAACTTTTCTTGCCAAGTAATTAGATCTTTTACCTATTTAGACTTTTCTTGTCAAGTTATCAGACCTTTGACATACTTGGACTTGATTCACCTATCTCTCAGCTAGGAATTTCCTTACTTGGTTCCCAACCAAGACTTTAGCTACCTAACTTCATTCACTATAACTTTTTATTCACCTAGCTCTCGGCTAGAAATTTCACTACTTGGTTCTCATCCAAGACTTTTGCTGTCTAACTTCACTCACTAGGACTTTTCACTAGTCAAGTCACATGCACCTGCACACTTGACACCAATTAGTTAGATTTTACCAAACCTAACTTTAACTTTAGTCATATATCAAAACTTTGGCACCAACATTACTTACCTACTAAACATCTGGTATAACTGATTGTTTGTACTTCTTCTTCTGTTTAGTGTCTGATTGACCCACCAAGACTTTCCCCACTTGATGTCTAATCCAGCCGATTCATCAAGTGCTCTGCTAGATCAGCTCATATGGTCTTCTTCCTGGTGTATGACCCTTCTGATCCACTAAGACTCCTTTGCCTAGTGTCCGATCCACCTGACCCACTAAGTCTTTCCGACACCTAATATCTAGACTTCCTAACCCATTAGGACTTTCTATGTTATGTGATCTGCATACTTAATTCACATATTAAACATATAATGTCTAACTTTAAATCCTTTATCATATATCAAAAAATAAGTTCGATTATCGATGCTGACTGCACCAACATTTTCTTTATTCTTTTTCTTTTTCTATTCTAGTTAGTTAATATCAACAGAATAATAAAAATATAAACAAAAAGAAACACAAGATTTTTACTTGGTTCTCAACCCCCAAGGGTTAGTACATGTAAGGCCTATGCACTTAACGCGAGTCCATTATGCGTTTCTCTTTTCTGAAACTCTTCTGAAGGTAGAGAGACCTCTTACAGATTTGTAAGGCAATCACAAATATAAAATATGAGTAGTAATATAAATAATAATCATTTAAGTAAAAGTAAACTCAAGTTGGTCCGATCTAAAGGTCTAAATGTCGCAACACTCCTCCTAGTGCTTCTCAGACCACATGAGCGGAGTTTGAAACACTTTTTGAGCACTAGCATAAAGATGGATGTTTACAAGAGTTGATAGATGACATTGCCTTGAGTTCCCTTTTATATAGCTCGATCGACACTTCTCTAGTCTATTGTATCTCTACTGACTTAGTTGCAAACTCGATCCTATTCGAGCTAAGTTTTGATCCTCCGGTCGACTGGAACATTCTTCGGTCGCTTGGAGCTCATTGTAAACTTATCCGAGGACCGACTCGCGAGAACCCAATTACGTCGACTTTTGGTCGACCGGAATACCCTCCAATGGACTGGATCATGAGTCCGGTGACCCGGACCATTTCCCGACTGGTCTCTCTCAAGCCTTTGTCTATCTATTGTTTCCTGTAAAACAAAAAAGAAAACAACATGCAAAACCTAGTACTTGGTTTACCTAACCTACAAAGTTCACTTGCATGGAGTTGACTCCTCCAAGACTTCTTTCTCTGCCAAGTGTTCAGCTCCTAGCTGACGCACTTTGGACTTAACCTAGTTTCCAACTAGGTTTTCCTAGTTTCCAACTAGGTCTTCCACCACCTAGCCCTGCTAACACTTCCATAATCTAGTTACCAACTTGGTTTTTCACTGCCTAGCCCCGCTAAGAATTCCACTACTTAGTTATCAACTAGGACTTCTACTGTCTGGTTCCCAACCAGGACTTCCACTACCTAGTCTCACTAGAAATTTCACTGCTTAGTCTCACTAGGCCTTTCCACCAACCTGCCAAGTATTTGGTCCTACTTGAACTTCTCACTCACTTCCAAGGTTCAAGTCAACCTTAACTTTGTTTGGACTCTTCACTTAACTTGATCAACTATAATCAATTTATTTGGTCACATTCCCTTAAATATATTGTTTAAACCAAACCATTAAAACTCTGAAGGCCAATTGCACCAACACAAGTTTCATAGAACATCACTAAACAAATGCTCATATAAAAAAGTTAAAACAATATTAATACTATAGGATTTAAACTACTAAACTTAATTAACTAGAAAAAAGTGTATATATTCAAAAAAATCTCATGACATATATTAAGAAAAGCTAAACAATGAGAAGACACACATACAACTATACAAAAAATATATACAATTTGTTACCAAAGTTGATGTTGTGCGACCTAGCTGTAGGCTACTACTGTGTGATCTAAAGGTCTTGAATGGTGAGCTAAAAGTTTGCTTCCTCTAATAAGAGTACGGAACAAGTTATGAGTAGGCTTAATGATAACAAACTCATGATATCTTCTCATGCGAGCACAAGCAACCACCTTGCGTGCCACGAACCGACCACCTGGCCACCTAGTAGCATGGCCACGGGCAACCAAAGTGCCTGAACAAGGGCAGCCGAAGTGCCTGACCAAGGGAGGTCACGCTAGGAAAATGGGAGTCGCTGACTATAAGGGCACCTGGAGGAGGCCACAGCCGCTTGCACTAGGACACCCAAAGCCCTTGGCTAGAGACGCCCAAACGTGAGTAGGAGAGCCCGAACAAGGGCAAGGGCGCCTGTACGCTACTAAGGGCGCTCGAAAGTGGCTAGGGGTGCCTAAATGTGGCACGACTACCAGCACAAAGCGACCAGGGTCAACCGTCTCACGCAAGCATGACCTCTAGTGCTAAGCGGCCAGGGTCAATCGCCTCACACTTGCATGACCACCTGCACAATGCACCCAAGGTACCTCTTGCGACCACGTTTGCCTCATATGATGCAACTAGGGGAGGTCCCCTTGCGTAGGAATGATCGCTCGCACAATGCATCCATTGTTGTCCACTTCTTGCAGCCACGCACCTCGCACAGTGCAGCTAGGGCTGACAACCATGTCGTGAGGATGTCAACGAAGGGGTCAAGTCATTAGCGCAAGAGGAAGGGGTCAAGATTTCGGATTAACTACCATAGTGAAACACAATGAAAGGTGAAGATAAAAAATTAGCGATAAAAAATTAGTGATTGAAATTATTAGTCGGTCGTTATTTTATCGATCTTAAATTATGGGTCACAAAATAGCAATCATTTTTAAAAATCAATCGCTAATGATAAAAATAATTTAAATAGAAAAAAAAATAGCAACCAAAAGAATGTGCTCCATAATTAACGATCAAAATTTTTTATCGGTCTTTATCTAACGATCATATTTTATTTCAATAATTAATTAAATCACAAATGGGTGCTTTTCATGTATTGAATGTTAGAAACAATAGATTTTTTTACTGAGTGTTAAAAAGAATAGGTTTTAAATTATCAAGCCATATATTTTAATAAGTTTTCTTCTCCACTTATTTACTAGTGCTTGCTACTAAAATAAATCAAATTTATCCTTGGATTGTTGAATCTCAAGCCATTTATTATTTGGTCCTTATTTATTTGTATTTTTTATGTTCTCCATTCTTATAGGACGATGATATGTCAAAGCGTGAAAAAAGACAAGGTAGTAGTAGTAGTCGCGTGGAGAGAGAGGATTCTAGAGAGAGAAGCTACAACTTCTCTCTAGAATTTTTCCACCTCGGTGAAGAGAGAGAGAGGGCTGCCAATGGACGGTGAAGGCCTCCCAACCCCTCACCGGTAGTGGGAGACTGAAATACAAGTATTGTAACCTCGCTTGGGGTCCTCCCCCGCTGGTCGGGGCGGTGGCCTGTGCGTGGCTCGAGCGGCGGCAAGGCGTGGTGCAGGCGGTGGTTCAAGAATCGCAGGAATGGAACTGCTAACCTCGGTTGTGCACAGGCAGTCTTCTGCGTGTGCGCGGCTAGGGGTTTTCCAGCGAGCAGAGACACGGTGGGTGCAGCAAAGACGTTAACTAACCTCGGTAGTCCTCAGGCTGTGTCTGGTGCGTGCGTGGCTTGGAGATTTCCAAGGAACAACAGAGCGGTGGTGCAGCTGGCGCAGGAAACGGTCTAAATAACCTCGTTTGAGGGTGGCCTGTGCACTCTGCGTGCATGGCTCATGCAGCGCAGTGGGCAACAACGAAGCAGACCGCCCAAATAACCTCGTTTCTGGGTGGCTTGTGCACTGTGCATGCATGGCTAGAGCAGTGCATTGGGAAGCAACAAAGCAGAACCACCTAACCTCACTGGGTGTGCGCGGGCTACAGACCAGAAGTCTTTTTCCGGCAATTTCAGGCCAACTCCGGCCATCTCCGGCCAACTCCGGCCATCTCCGGTCATCTCCACGAATTGGGCTACAAGGGAATCTTTCCAGCTGTCAATTAGCATTAATTACCTCATAATTATCATTAATTACCTCATAATTAGCATTGATTACCAGTGAGAGGTGATTCCTTGATTGGAGGGGTTGTTTCCTTTTCAGGGTTAACGCTGAGTTAGCCTTCCATTGGCGTGACTTCGCCTACCACATATGGCTAGGAAAAAAGGGAAAGAGGGGAGCCAATCTAGGCAAAAGGCTCCTAAGGAGGTGGCATACCAAATCAAGCTTCCCGGCCAAACTCTCCATGAAGGTGGCGTGGATGAAGGTGTGGACAACACTATGAAGATTGCTCGGGGACCACATGATGACATGGCTAAAGAGGCAAGTGATATGGCTAAAGAGGAAAGTGATGTGGCTAAAGAAGTTGGTGATGTGGCAATACATGACTTGGCATCAAAGACAAACTTGCATCCTCAACATGGGCGAGCAAAAGAAAGAAGGGTTCCATCATCATCGGAGAAGAAGAGTCTACCGGAGGGGGAAGCTAATGAAGCCGATGCAAATGTTGAAGAACCAAAACAAAAGAAGTCTTGGGCTTGTCTCTTCAAATACAACCGGAAGACGACAAATGTCATGTCCTTGGAGCAATTTGAGGCTAAGGGTGAGAGACTCTCCATTGCCTTCGACGATATTGATGTTATAGAAGACTCCATGGGCTATTGTCTCGTTGGTTGTTTCATGGGGCGTCATCCGAAATGAAATGGAGTGTACGCAATAGCCACTCAGTGGAAGGTTCCTTACAAATTTTTCATGCACAAGAGTGGAAGGGTGGTCTACCGTTTTGACTCAAAAGAAGACCAGGACACCGTCTTACAAGGTGGCCCTTATTTCGCATTCGATATTCCATCTTTCTTGAAAATTATGCCAAGATGTTTTTTATTCAACGAAGATGGACGGCTTGTCCCCGCTTGGAACCAAATTCATGGCTTACCACCGGATTGTTGGGCACCAAAAGTATTGAGTTTGATCGGCTCGGAGGTTGGGAAACGATTGTACACCGACAACTTGACACACACAAGGGAACGGTTGGAGTATGCGAGACTCATGGTGGAGATTCTGGTCGTCGGAGAAAGGGTGCATGAGGTGCCAATCACACTACCCACTGGAGCTCAAATTGATCTTGAAATACTATATGAAATGGTGCCGGACTTTTGTGAAGTTTGTAAAAGGATTGGTCATCGAAAGGAGATGTGTCGTGGAGGTCACAATGCGGCCGGAAAGGACACACAACCTAAGAAGAATGGTCCCCAATCTAGGGGGCCGAGGTCTCAATCAGTAAGGAGCCGTGGGAGAACAAGATATCGAAATCGTACACGCCAACAATGGAGGCAAACCCAACAAAGGCCAAATGAAGAGGTCCCGGAAGTGCAAAACAGTTTGGCAATTGTAATAGCGCATAGTCCAACTCCGGTGGCGATAGAACCTCCTCTAGACCATGGAAAAGGACCTTGTAGAGCACCGGAGGTATCCCCACAAGATGAGGAACCAAATCAGCAACCAAATGAAGGCATACGGACCGATGGAGGCTCAAAAGGAAAACCGGACAGCGTGCAAAATTCTGCACTTCACAGCTTGGGGCGCTCGATGACCTTGACAGATAGCGGCACTGAGGAGGTGAGCGTGGCATCAGCCCATACATCCGAAACATCATCATCTACCTCGGACACAACCTCAAGCAATGGGACGGCAAAAGGGACAGCGGATGAAGCAACAATGGCCCCGAGAAGTGAAAGACAACTTCGGACGCGAGCAGTCCGCAAAGGTGGTCAATGAAGGTTGCCGCGTGGAACGTTAGGGGCTTTCATAAGTCCCTAAAACACGGAGGAGTGCAGCACCTCCTCAAGCATAAGGAGATCCAAGTTATGGCATTGTTGGAGACGAAGCTCACGGAGGAATCTCTTCGTCCGATCTTGCAAAGAAGGTTTGGAGGTATGGGGCATGCTCATAATTTTGCTATGTCTAATCATGGTCGTATATTGCTCTTTTGGGACTTACAGAGGGTTGATATGGAGGTCATCTCAACCACGTATCAGTTCATTCATTGTCATATTCGATGCTGTGTGTCCGGAAGAGTTTTCCTTGCGACATTTGTATAAGGACTTCATTCGATTGCTACCCGGCGACCACTATGGGAGGCTCTAGCAGAGATGGGTGATGATATTACTGATCCTTAGGTAATAATGGGGGATTTCAACTCAATTCTATCTATTAATGACAAAGAAGGAGGAGCACCGATTACAAATTATGAAATGAGGGACCTACAAATGTTTGTACAAGCATGCGGATTAGTAGATCTTCGCTCCATTGGTTGCCAGCTCTTGTGGACAAATGGTATGGTTTCTTGTAAATTAGATAGAGCTTTGGTCAACTCACAATGGATTATTGCATATTTTGATGCATTTGTGGAGTTTACGGCCCCTGGATGCTTATCGGACCACTCTTGCAACATTGTACATGTGTTAGAGCGAGGTCGGGAACTTAGACGACCTTTCAAATTTCTCAATATGTGGGCATTACATGATGATTTCAGATCTGTGGTGGAGGCCTTGTGGGTGGTTCCGGTACTTGGGAATGCCTAATTCATTCTAAAGACGAAATTGACAAGGTTGAAGACTCGGTTGCGGGATTTACACAAGAAGCAATTTGGCCACATCTCGAAAAAGTCAAGAAAAGCAAATGATGAGTTAGAAGATGTTCAGAAGGGTATTCTTGAGGGTGGGCCCATTCCCACGGACTATGGACAAATACGGAAGAAAGCCACCTTGTTTGCGGAAGCCGAAAAGCAATTTTATCAACAACGGGCGAAGAATGTATACCTTAGAAGTTCGGATCGCTGTACCAGATTTTTCCATGATGTTGTGAAGAGGAACAATAAGAGGAATGCTATCATAACGCTCACCAAAAGTAATGGAGACCAAACCTCAAGCATAGGGGAGGTTGCGGAGGAGTTTGTGGGCTTCTTTCACTCGTTACTTGGCCACAAGGAGCGTTGCAACGTTATGGACAGCGAGCTACTCACCGGGAGGAGGCTAACTCATGGGCAAGCAGCTGATTTGGTGAAGCCGGTGGGTGCGGAGGAGATTAAGGAAGCCTTGCATGACATTGGATGTGACAAAGCGCCGGGTCCGGATGGTTTTGGGGCAAAATTCTTCACCGCTTCATGGGAAATTATTGGGGAAGAATTTATCGCAGCAGTGCAGGAGTTTTTTCAGTCGGGAAAGTTGCTAAAACAATGGAATCATTCCTTGATATACTTAGTACCAAAGGGGGACCATGCTCCAAGGGTTGAAGACTATAGGCCGATATCATGTTGTAATGTATTCTATAAGGTGATTTCTAAAGTTTTGGCCGGAAGACTAGCGGCGGTTTTGGGATTCTTGTTGGATCCGGCTCAAGTGGCTTTCGTCCAAGGGCGTTCAATTGGAGACAACATCAACCTAACACAAGAATTGCTCCGTAAGTATGCTCGGAAAAGGATTTCTTCATGATGCCTGGTTAAAGTGGATTTGAAAAAGACTTTTGACATGATTGATTGAGACTTTCTCATGATGACTTTTATTAGTTTTAGATTTCCCTAATAATTTTAAAATTGAATTAAAAAATGCGTAATTACGATCTCCTATTTCATTTTTTTTAAATGGAGAAATGATAGGTCCGAGTATGGACCGGTGAGCATGCATCTCCTGCAATGAAATGGATGACGTGGCAAGGCGTCATCACCATCGGGGATCTGTATCCATGAAACATGTGTACACCCTCCAGAGTGATGTCTCGCATCAAGCTGGTAATCCCCCTCGTACATGATCAAGGTCACGTAGCATCCAACTACCCATCTCCAAATGGCCCCACCCTCCAATCCTACTCTATAAGTGTCTGATCAGCTCGTATCCTCAAGATACTATAAGATGGTCAAATTTTTTTTTTATCCGTATAGATATTCAATTGTGGATCTGTACACACGTGCTATGACTTTACTGTATACTAGCTCTATATCAAAATGTATACCTTCATGAAGCATATTATGTCAAGACTCTATATGCATAAAGTATCAAAATACACGATATCACCTGGGATAACTCTTTACTAGTTATATATATTTTTTTAATCTAAATATATAATTTTTATTATCTAATTAATTTTGAAAGTAATTGATTTGATCCTACAAAAAAATTTCATCAATCACCAGGATATATAAATCAGGAAACACAAATGAATCTTAATGGACGGTCCAACATCACAAGTTTTTTAAAATTCTCAAGTATAATATATCTTGGTGAGATTTGAACTCTCTACTAGTGACCGACTCGACCCAACAAAAATTTTTCACCGGCCATCAAAAAAACTCTAGAAGTACGAACCACTCATTGCTTTGCAGTCAACGTTCCAAGGTTATCTTCTGACAAGAGAAAATTAATTTTTCAGTATATCATGGTTAGGAATTGATTCGTGAATGTTTGATTATTTATGTAAACGTTTTATCATTGCACCATAACTGGGGACAAATTTAAAAAGTTGTCTCATGAACTATGAAGACGTATCAACTTTGCTAAAAAGAGTATCAACATTGTCTTAGTTGCCAAAAATAAGTTAGCAAACCTTTGTGTTAAGAGTTTTGGATATATCCACAAGTGGGTCTTCTTTTCCAAGATTATTGATACTAATGAAGGGATTATGGTTGGGATGCATAAGAACAACCAAGTTAACTATGAATTTAATAGCCACACTTGAGTAAATAAGTAGAAACACGAAAAAATAGAAATAAATTACTAAAGAGTTTTTTTTCACCTTTGGCATGTTTTAAGGTTCATTGGCTCTTCTAACAAGTCATATATTTTAATATGTAAAGAGTGAGTAAATTATTTTCTTAAAAGAGAGTACGAGAATCATTTCCCTAAAGCAGTAAATGAATCCCGTCAATCTTTCAAATTTTTACATGCTTAATTATTTTGTAGTACTTTCATTTTTAAATTTAATTAAACAAAAGCTATTAATAATAAATAAAAACTCGATAAACAATCAAAGAAGCTAGTTTCAGTATCCTTAATGATACAGGCCAATTCAAATATCACTGTAGTTTAAGTGCATTCGACGAATGGATTGTCCTGGGCTCTAATCTAATCAAAACAAAAATGCATAAATATTTTATAACCTACAACTTGACATCTAAGAGAATTGATGTGTTCTTTTTTTTTCTTTTTCTCTTTATACACTTTATTTTGATGCTTAACCCACCCCTTTCGGCCACATTTAAAGTTCAATCTATTTTAATTTCTGGATTCGTCTTAGAGTGCATTTATATACTCAAATAAGATAAGATTATTATAATCCTTATGTAAAAAATAAAAATTATTTTTTAAAAGCTTTGGCAGATCTATTGGAGTTAATTAATCCTTTTCTTGAAATAGAAAAATGCAAAAATTAGTAAATCCTTATCTCAAGCATCGTTTTCCTAATTGTGAGTTAACTAAATAAAGAACATTATTTTAAATTTTCGTGTCATTCATTAAAGGGGGGAAAAATAGGCTGAACTTTTGGTGGGGAAGAAATGGCCCAAGTAAAAAAAAATTGTAAAAAAATTAATGTGTAATAAATTTAATAGTGAAAATTTGTTTATAATTTTTTTTATAATATGTAAGAAAAAAAAATTGGGTGCACCGAGTTCGAGATAGCCAGAAGATTCATCATTTTTTATAATTCAAGTATCAAGATTCTTATAGATTCAACCAATTCTAAAAATGGATGATCTTCCTCTTAGTTCATCTATTTGATAAATTCGAAAATACAAGCGATTTCTCATTCCAAAGTTAATATTTCAGATTTTTTATTTTATTAAAGAAAAATATCCTGTGACACACCATAACTAGAATTCAAATTGTAGATGCTTAGATAATCTATTGAATATCTTGTTGTTGAATTATACCTGGGGCTTAACAAGAAGATTTGGGATGAGTAACTTTTAATGTTTTTTCATATGATGATCTAATTAAGTAAAAAAATATTGTATGTTTGAGAATGAAAACTTAAAAAGAAAATGTTATCATGTGATATTTTTGGCTTTTTTCAAATTGTATAATATTCTTTATTAACTTAGAGTTAAAAGAATAGACATTTATGTTACTATGTATGAATGGAGTGAAACAAAAATTAATTTATGACACATTCAAGAAGAATCAAACGTAACCAAATGGAAGAATTATTTTTTTCAAAAAAGATTAGATTAGGAATAGTCTTATTCCTTCATACAATATTATCTATTCAGTTAAAAAGCTTTAGAAATCTTTTAATTACACATTTATGCAATATTATCCGTCTTCTCGCTTATAAAAATTCAACAATCCTTCAACTATGCAATTGCTCCAAAAAATATATATAACATAATTTATAAAGATAATGCAATCAGGGCCATCACTTTCATTGAAAAAATCATTTAACAAACATAGGTACTTTCCACCTATTTATACAATATTTACAATTCTAAAATAATTAATTTATTCATGTTAATGGATAAATAACAACTAAGTATGGTTATGTATTTTGAAGTCTTATTTACAGCTTAGCTCAAATGTAAAATATATAAGCATGAAAAAAAAACACATCTAAAAAACACACCATACTAGAAAAAATCTTGCTGAAGGAAAGAAAAATGAGAGCAATTAATAAGTGGCGATACTTTAACTCGAGATGCATAAACCAAACATGTCATGAGGAAATAGATAAAATCTCAAGAGGATATTTTAACCCAAGAAGGAAGAACCTATTGGTGCTAGGAGTACAATTTTTAATCCAAGATTTTGATATATAACTAAGGTTAAAATTAAGTTTATTGAGATCTAACGAATCATTATCCAATGTGCAGGAGCAGATTTCGTGACAATAAGAAAAATCCTAGCAAGTGAAGCTAGGCACCGAAAAAGTCATAGCGAGTAAAGTTAGGCAATGAAAAAAGTCCTAGCGAGTGAAGCTAGGTGATGAAATCCTGGTTGGAAATCAAGCAGCAGCTAAGTTTTGGTTGGGAACCAAGCAAACAAGTCCAAGTGTGTGAAATTAGTTGTGAGTTGATTGCTTGGCAAACAAGTCCAAGTGTGTGGAATTAGTTATGAGTTGATTGCTTGCAAACAAGTCCAAGTGTGTGGAATCAACTAGTAGCTCATTGTTTGACAAACAAATCCAAGTGTGTAACTTGGTAAACAAAGTTCAAGTTGAAGCAACTAGGAGTTGTGGCTTGGCAACCCAAACTAGATGAGTCAAAATCTAGTAAAGTAAGTACGAGTAGCTTTATATTCTATTATCCTACTCATTACACGTAACAACTGCAGAGAAGCAAAGTTTGAAGGTTTCAAACGACCAGATGGAGTTTGGGGTGATTGGCTGGTGATAACCTTGGCAGGTGAAGTCAAAGGGTCTAGGCGACCGTAGTTGGGTCGAGGTGGCTGGAGCATACGGGCGACCATAGAAGCTTTCAGGTGACCGTAAGATGAAGTTATCAGTAACTAGAGTGAGTCAGATCATGATCAGATTTTACCCTTCTATAGGCAGTAGGGCCTACTAGGTAGCTCAGTTAACGTTATTTACCGGATAGACATTGTAGCTACATCATCATGATTCAGGCGACCGAGGAGGCTCCG
>JBBUKS010000113.1:10789467-10800708 GCA_038050645.1 Hedychium gardnerianum | reverse complement strand
TTTTATCTTCGCACGGATCCGGTGGCAAAGGATCTAGGGCTTTCCGTTGCGCATTTGCGTGTTTAGCGCCCTAGAATTCCTTACAGTACCATCAATAATCAACATGAGTACAACATCTCATATGCATATATCAGTACAAGTAATAATATTAGGTCTCGTATGTGAGGGCAATGCTCCAACACAGGGTATGTGGATTGTGAAAGAAACGCTCTACCACGAATGGCCTTGTGGGCAGTCTAAAATGTCAAGGTCCTTGTCTATAGGAGAAACGCTCTACCATGAATGGCCTCGTGGGCAGACAGAAGGTAGCTATCTAGCTACGGGCTGTGGAAGAAACTCTCTACCATGAATGACCTCGTGGGCAGCCCAAGGTATATCAATCCCTATCTAAGATAGGTATACCAAGTAATAGCATGTCTACGACTAGCTCACACTCGAAAAGAACTTTGATCAATAGCATACATGTACCACCGTGATGCTACAACTAGCTCACACCTGAAGGGAGCCCTAATCGATAGCATACATGCAACACCGTGATGCTATGACTAGCTCACACCTGAAGGGAGCCCTGATCGATAACATACATGCATCACCGTGATGCTACGACTGGCTCACACCCGAAGGGAACCCTAATCGATAGCATATATGCAACACCGTGATGCTATGACTAGCTCACACCAGAAGGGAGCCCTGATCGATAGCATATATGCAACATCGTGATGCTACGACTGACTCAACCAACCTAATGAGAGACATAATCGATAGCATGTATGCATCACCATGATGAGTAGGATACAAATAATCTCATCACCATATATATCTATCTATGCAATATACACAACTAAATCTATCAAGACATATGAATCATAATACACGCCGCACACGTGTTTACATGCACAAATCATACATGTACTATAGTCACCCGCATGATACCTCACCTACAACACATGTTAACCATGTGTTTACATCTACAATCCAATGCATACAACAATGATGAAAATATGTAAGACACACATCACACATGTGTCCATAACTTCAATCAAGACTATGCAGCAATGAATGTCTAGGGTACACGTCACATGTATGTCTAATAACTACATGATTACACGTATGTCTAACCACTATATGGCATGAATCTATAGAATCTAGCATATGCATATAGTTACACGCCACACGTATGTCTAACAACTACATGATTACACAATCTATATCACCTTAAACTCGTCATATTAGCTCCGATTAAATCCAAAAAAGTCTCTAAAAAATCTCAAAAAATTCTATAGGCTTATTTCTCGATTAACACCCATTATTTTATTATTATTATTTGCCATTTTTAACAAACTCAAGGTCAAATAATCCATAGATTCAAACTTAAAATTTTAAATCAAGAAAAATGGAAAGTCATCTCACAAGACTCATAAGGTTACCATGTTTGAATTTACAATTACACTTAGAATGGTTGAGATGACAAGCACCATTAAATTGAAAATATTTTGAAAAAGCTTTCAATGTCCTCAGGATTATTTTCTAAAAATTATTTTAAAAATATCCATTTAACATAATAATATTTTAATGAATTTCATGATTAATTGGATGTACTTATATTTATATTTTTCAAAAGTCTATATACCTTGAAAATATTGATTGTTGACCAAAATTTAAAGTCAAGATCTATAGGTCAACTTAGATCATCTAGAACCCTAGACACCTAGGTAGATTTCTTTGTGGTTAATAATGATGACCAGGGTGTGTCAGGTTAAGCGGGAGGTATCTTTGATTTTTTTTTAAAAAAAAATGTTTAAAAACTCTTTGAAATTTTTTGAAAAAAATGTTTGAAAACTATTTGAATATTTTTGAAAAACTCTTGAAAACATTTTTATAAAAAATTCTTTGAAAAATAGTTTTGAAAACTCTTTTAATTTCCTTTTTCAAAATTTATTTTTTTTAAAAAAATTCTCAGAATTCTTTTTCAAAACATTCATTTAAAAAAAAAATCTTAAGTTTCTGTTTCAAAAATTCCTTTCAATTTTTTTCAATTTTTTTTCTATTTAAATTATTTTTTATTTCAAAATTCTTTTTCAAAAATTTCTTTTTAAAATTTCTCTATCTCAAAATTCATTTCTTTTTATTTTCAAAAACTTTTGAAAAGTCCTTGAAAACCTATTTGAAAAATCATTAAACATTATTTGAATTTTTTTTAAATGCTTTAAAAAAAATTGTTAAAATACGTAGAACAATTTTTTTTAAAAAAAATTAAGTACTTAGCAAATATTTTTAAAAATAATTAAAGTACTTAATAGAAACCTATTGTAGGTGCCAAAACCTAAGATAACCATAGGTAATCTATTTTTTGATGTGTGCCAAAAGGGAAGAGTGAACCTTAAGTTAAAATCTTTAGAATCTCTCAGTTTTGTCATAAAACCTTCAAGACCCAAATCTAACTTAGGAAAATTATCAAACATTAAAAAGTGGAATATAATTTGTGCAATCGACCTCTAAGATTTCGATGTTTGGCATATACCAAGGGTTAATCCAAATAGAACTTAATATTTGAAAATGAGCCAAGCTAGCAAGAGAAAGTCCTAGTTGAGGCTAGGCAAGGAAGTCATGGTTGATGGGACTAGGCAAGGAAATCCTGGTCGGAGGGACTGGGTAGGAAGTATTGGCAAGTCAAGAACATCGAGTAGGAACCCCTGGGTCCGAGAACACCAGGTAGGAAGTCTAGACGTGTCAAGGATTGGAGGTCTAGCGGAAAGTCCCGAGGGTCGAGATCAAGCTGAGCAAAAGTTCAAACAGGGTGGACCAAGCTTTGGCACGTAAGTCTAAGCGGGTCTAGAGGACTAGAGGCTTAGCAAAGAAAAATCTTGGGGAGTGTACTCTAGGTGGTGAAATCCTAAGAAGTAGACCTTAGGTGGTAAAGTCTTGGAGGAGTGACTTCCAAGCAAAAGGTAAGTCAAGTAGGTTAGGTAAATTTACAGGATTAGGCTAGGTTACTCTTTTGTATATATGTATGTTTGTCTTGCAAAAACCTGGAGCTGGAAGCAAGACTAGCGGTGCAAAAAAATGCAAACTAGATGCAGTCAGATCAAGTCCGGAGTGAATTGGACTTCATTCTAAGCAAACTGGACTACTCCAAGTGCCCTAAAGTGATCCAGGCACCCTAGAGGTCTAGGCACCCCTATCAGATTCAACGCCCCGGTGGTCCGAGAGCCCCTATCAAATTCAGGTGCCCTGAGCAGGTCCAAGCACCCGAAGAGGTTCCAAGTGCCCGGACCAAGATTTGATCGAGTCGGATAAGGCACAACTGAATCAGATCAGATGAGGTCGGCATCCAGGCGTCCGGGGCTGATCCAGGCACCCGAAGAGACTTTATATAAGAAACTTCGACCAGAGCATCAAGAGATCATTCTACTACTACTCCTCTACATTGTGCTCAAAGAAAAGACACCAAGACACTACAGGAAGGGTCCACTGCGCTCAGGACTTCCAGATCGACCACCAATCATTGTTTGGTTTGTTTAATGTATCTTCGCATTATTTCCTTATATTTGTGATTGATACATAAATTGTAAGACGAGTATCTCCGCCTTCAGAAAGGTTCCAGAAAGGAGACCACTAGTGGACGAACGCCTCTCATGATTAGGTCTTGGACGTACTAGCTCTGGGAGGTAGGGAACCAAGTAAATTGCTAGTGTCGTTTCTTTGTGTTTTTTTATTATTGTTATTCAGTTACCACTAAAGACTTTGATAGAACGAACGAAAGAACAAATGACAAAACACGAGAAAGATGATTGATATTCACCCCCCCCTCTATCGACGGACACTGATCCTACATATTGTGCATACATGATTGTGACAATAACCTGAACCTTCGTATCTCATAGGATGTGGGGAAGGAACAAAAGGTGAACCCTATAGGGGGGTGAATGGCGTTATAAATTTTACAAAGTGATAATTAAAGAAATGAAAAATAAACATAGTAATAGCACAGTAGAAATAAATATTAATCTAATAGTTTATCAGTTAAATTAGAAATGTAAGTTGAGCATAGTTAAATCAAGGAAGAAAATAGACACATGTGGAAATAATAAAAATATGATTCTTATTTCTAAATTTTTCCTAGGTGGAGAAAATAAACAGAGTAATAACATAGTAGAAATAAATATTAATCTAATAGTTTATCAGTTAAATTAGAAATGTAAGTTGAGCACAGTTAAATCAAGGTAGAAAATAGACACACACGATAATAATAAAAATATGATTCTTATTTCTAAATTTTTCCTAAGTTGAGAAACCTTACAGAAAAAGAATCTAAAAATTAAGCACAATATCAAAAATAAGGCAACATAACAAATATGAAATTTACTCTAGATGTTCTTGATCATAAATGAAGGGCAGGTTGCAATGTGTCAAAGTCGCAGCACAAAGTTCATTAGAGCACTAAAGCACGATTACAGAGGAAGATATTGAATGAATCAGTGATTTGGAAGCTCTGCCTCGAGGCCCTTGATATATCCCCTCTCTGTTGCTAACGTGACACATCTCAGTAGATTGGAACCTCCCCAGTAACTTGAATCATGCTGATGTGGCTACAACTTCTATCCGGTAGATAACATTTACTGAGCTACCTAGTCGACTGAAGACCCTCCAATCGCTTGTAGAGGGGTCAAATCTAATCTTGACCCGACTTGCTCAGGTTGCTGATAACCTCATCTCCCAGTCGCCTTAAAACTTCTACAGTCACACATATGCTCTGATCTCCCTGACCCAGCTACGGTCGCCCCGACCCAGCTACGGTTGCCTAGACCCGCTGACTTCACCTGCCAAGAGTTAACACCAGCCAGTTGCCCTAAACTATTTCTAATCGTCTGAAACCGTCTAACTTTGTTTCCTTGTAGTTGTTATGCATAATGAGTAAGATATAGAATGTATAGTTAATCATACTTACTTGACTTGATTTTGACCCATCTAGTTTGGGTTGCCAAGCCACAACTCCCAGCTGCATCCGCTTGGACTTTGTTTTCCAAACAATCAATTTCTAGCTGATTCCATACACTAGGACTTGTTTGCCAACAATCATCTCTCGCTGATTCCACACACTTGGACTTGTTTTCTTTATTCTCAACCAAGACTTAGTTCCTTCCTAATTCCCATCTAGGACTTCATCACCTAGCTTCACTTGCTAGGACTTTTCTGCTACCAGGCTTCACTTGCTAGGATTTTTTCACTGCCTAGTTTCACTTGCTAGGACTTTTTCAGTGTCTAACTTCACTTGTTAGGACTTTTCTTCTTGTCAAGAACCCTACTCCTACACACTTGACAATGATCCATTAGATCTCAACAAACCTAACTTTAACCTTAGTCATACATCAAAACTTTGAGTTAAATGTTATGCTCTCAGCACCAACAATCTTTCCATTTTTGATAGTATGAAAACTAAGTTAAAGTTAGTAAAATCAAAATTAAGAAATGATTAAGATTTATATTCAAGGTATGAAAAAGAAAATAATATTAGGTGCTTATATGAATATATAAATATAAATTTTAACTCTCCCTGAATTTAATTTCTCTTCCCCTTTTTCATATATAAAAAATGGATTAAATTGTAAAATGACAAAAACTATATCAGTTAAATAAGATAAGTGGGATAATTATATGATCAAGTCACAGATAACATGCAAAAATTAAGATAGATAATAGAGAAAATTAACCATAAGGTATAGAATAAAAATCAAATGCAAGTCCATAATATCAAGATAAGAAACTAGATATAATAAAGGAAAACTACAAGTCTAAAATAACTAATTTATATGTTCAAGCTAAGAGATATCAACTCTTGTCAAATGAAGAAATATGCTTCTGGCTTGCTTGTATCATATCCTTCATCTCCTGTATCTGAGCCTCCAAAAGATGAAAAGTACGAAGAGCATCCTCTTCAAGATGGGTAACTTGGTCTTCGAGAGTCAAAGATGGTGTAGGTATTGGAGGGGCTGGAGGGGATGGAGGTACTGGTGTCTGGTCAATGTCAATCTCAATCATGGCTGGAATATCAGCTGGAGTATCGTCAACTACCGGGTATGGAGGTTCCTGCCTTCCATCCTTCCTGACTAAATCTCGATCGTGGCTGGAATATCGACTGGAGTATCATCAACTACCGGGTATGGAGGTTCCTGCCTTCCATCCTTCCTAACAAAGAGAAGGTCAAGATATGACAATAGGGCATAAGGACTTGATGATCAATTATGGTGCATTCATGATAAAATATGGATTTAAAGATGTGTAAGCTTAGGTTTATATCCAATATATGTTTAAGTGCATATAAAAGAATGGAGTGGAAGGGATGCATTATAGCTAGACTTCGAGCGTAAATCGGTAGAATACATGAAAAGATGACTTTGTTTAAGACATAGTCTGCAGCTCAAAGTTTACTAGAGCGAAAATTGATTAAGGTCGAATTTTGACTACCACCAAAGAAATATCTATAAATCAGATATAATGAAATATGAGAAAAAGGATTAGGAAGAGGTAGTTTGACAATCGAAAAACAATCTAATGAGGAGGTAGATGGACGAAGCTCAAGTCGGTCCCTAATCAAATAGGGTGTGAATGTAATGTCAATACTTCCAACTCGAGATGTATATGTAAGGTCGTCGATTTTGGTTAGTTGTTATTAGAATTCAGAGCAAAGATCAAGATTGATTGTCTGGTCACAATAAAAAAGTTTAGACAAACCATAGTGGGTTATGATTTCAAGGGTGTCGGAACAATGATCCAAAAAGAATTGTCGACTAAGATATTTAGGAGGCATGAGAATGTAAGTGTTTTGTTCATACTTAAGCCTAAGATCCTTAGAGGGGAACCTAGAGTCAATGGAAGGATGTGTCTAGGTGTCAGCCTCAATAGACCGACATCTAGATCTAACAAGAGAATTGATCACTAATTTATAGAGGAAAAGAAAAAAAAACAGAATTATTTACCTAGACATGATGTTTGAGAAGAACTTGAACTTGAGGTACGGTTCAAAAATGAGCTTGAAAGATGTAGAAACCTAAGTTTTGAGAAGAAAAATAAGTTTTGGGATGAGAGTTTGGTGGTTGCCTCGGTTGTTTATATAAGGATTTTCCTAGCAACCATGGGGGACTAAGTCGTTTAATTATATGGATGTGATCGATCATGGGTGGATATGGTTGACTATGACCTAATTTTTATTGGAATTGGTTAAGTATATTCGAAATTTGCGCGGGATATTGCCTGAGTGCTTGTATACCGTCTAGGCGACCGATAAGTCAAAGATGTTAACTTTTTGCAAAAAAAAATTATTTTTACCCAAGTTCAATCAATCCCTAAGTCCACGTAGAAATATTTTGAATATAAGTAAATAGGAATTTAAAAAAATAAGATTTTGAAAATTATGAGTTTTATATTAAAATAAAATTTGTAAAACCTTTTGAAATGTCCAATTTTGATTTCAAGCTTGACTATCTATTGGTTAGGAGCTTTCAATTGGTTTGTCAAGTTAGATAAAAGTCTTCAACTTCATTTTATGAAAAATAAACTATTAACATTGAAAATTACTAACTTGATTAATGTAAAATTTTAAACACCAATTCATATAGATGCACAGATATAAGTATTCTGGAATAAAGGCTATAGTCCTAAGCATTTCACGTTTTTCTATGTTTCACAAATAAGCTATCCTTTAGGTGTTTATGAGATGTTTGTTGTTTAGATCTATAGGTGCATGGAGTTTATGGTAGGGTTTAGGCTAAGTCCATTTTGCAATAAATATGAATAAAGAAAAAAATAGAAGAGCAAGTTAAAAACTATTTAATTTTGAAAAGAATATGTAAGAATGGTCTGAGTCAATCCTAGTCTAAGAGATCTAAGAGGTAATTCCCCCTAAGTTGGAGCTTTAAAAGATTTTAGTTTAGCAATTGGATTAACATAGGAAATATTAGCATTTATCGTAGGTATATGTTATTTAGGTACCAGAAATATTTATTTCCTACTTGATTGACTAAGTATGATTTAGGAACCCCAAGCAATTTTAATTTTTCCATGTCTTTTGACTAAGGTAAGGTAAGAAACATGATTTTGATCTGAGTTAAATCCAAGTCCAATCTTATTGTATGCAACTCATCTTGATCCAATCATCATGTTTAAATACTTAGACCCAGATGGGAACTTACTCAATGTTAACTTTAACTCACTAACTTGATTTTTCAGGTCAGAATTCTCTTCCTCAAACTTTGACACTTGAGTTGAGGTTCAAACTTAACTAACCTAAGTCAATGAGTCTAAGTCAACCTTTTCCTTAAGGTCTTTGATCTCCTTAAGTAAAATCTTAACTTTAGACTTGTATTTAGCTAGAGTCTCAGGTAAATAAGCAATAGTAGCATATAACTTCTCAGTTAAAGGATTTGGTACCTCGTTAGCTAACTCGTTTGAGTCGCTGACTTTACTTGAATCTGATGCTGAGTTGTATTCTGATTCAGACTCTAAGCTTGATGCTTCTTGGATCGTTGTCAATGCTAGAAGGTTGACATGGTCTAACTCTGATTCAGATTCCGATGATGACTCATCCAAGGTTTCTTTCAGTGCATTTTTCTTCCTCTTATTTATCTTTTCAGGCTCTTTTTCTTTCTCCTTTAATAGTAGTGGACAGTCGGTTTTGAAATGTCCCTTCTTGTTGCATTCGAAGCATTCGACATTGGCTAGGTCTTTGTTCGAGATCTCTTTCTTCACGGATCTCCATGTGAATTTATTTCATCGGATCATCCTTTTGACCAGTTGTGCGACTTCTAAAGATAGGTCATCTTTGTCAGTTGTTGATTCAGACTCAAATTATGATTTAGTCTCTTCTTTTGGTTTGGATTTTGTCTTATATTTGCCTGCAATCAAGGAGTCTGCTCATGAAGTTCAAAATTACAAAAGAATTCATCTAATTTAATGATAAAAATATTCTTGAATACTTTATAAGCATCAACCATTGATGCCCACAATGTGGTCCTAGGAAAAGCCTTAAGTGCGTACCTGATCAAGTCGTGATTTTTGACTTGTTCGCCGATTGCATGGATGTCGTTTAGAATTTCTTTAAATTGACTATGCAGCTGACTTACAGTTTCACTTTCTTTCATTTGGATATTTTAAAGCTGGCTTAGTAGCAGATCCTTTTTAGCCATCTATGAGTCAGCTAAGCCTTCATGTAATTCAATTAGTATTTCCCAGAGTTGCTTAGCGCTGCTCAAAGGTCCGACTTTAGTCAGTTGTTTTTGAGTTAGCCCACACTATAGTGTAGTTGTAGCTCTAGCATTGGTTTGAGCCTTTCTTTTATTTCACTTGTCCAGTTGTTATAGAGGACTAGCCGGCCATTATCGTTTGTAGGAAGTTCAAAGCCTTCCTTTACTATCAGATAATTTTCTATTTCATTCATGAGATAATATTTCATCCTATTTTTACAATAGGAAAAATTGTTGCCATTGAAGAGCGGCAGGCGAGTTGTGCTGAATCCTTCCTAAAAAGACATTTCTAAATTAAAAATTTGTTCAAGTTGTATTAAGGTCTAAGATAGGGTATTGGTTTGATTTGGGTTTGGTTTGGTTGTAGTTAGGGCTGGATTTGGCTTTGGGTTAGGCTCGGATTATTAATTGATTTGATTTGTTTGTTCCGACTCAAAGCACAAAGTTCATCTTATGCTAGATTTAGGTTTTTCTTTGGGATAATTCACCATAAGTTTCCAAAGTTAGGTTTTAGGTAGTGGAGAAGCATAGGGCCCTTCTTGAGTATCAGAACAACGAACACTTCCTAAGACAAAGCTTGCCTAAGAATCTAGAGCTAAATCAACTTTAATGCAATGCCTTGGTCTAATTGGTTTAGAGTGAGGTGAGGTAGCTTCAGCTAGTTCCACTTGACTAGATACACTAGGTAGGGTACTCCTTACATAGCCTAGACATGCACCTATCCAAATTTATCTAGCATACTATCAGCTTAAGCCACTCTAATACCAAATTATAAGATAAAATTCGATGCTAGAAGGGGGTGAATAGCATTATGAATTTCATGAACTGATAATTAAATAAATGATAAATAAATAGAGTAATAGCACAGCGGAAATAAATATTAATCTAAGAATTTATAAGTTAAATAAAAAATATAAGTTAAACATAGTTAAATCAAGGCAGAAAATAGACACATGCAGTAATAATAAAAATATTATTCTTATTTCTAAATTTCTCCTAGGTGGAGAAATCTTACACAAAAAGAATCTAAAAGTTAAGCATAGTATCAATAATAAGGCAACACAATAAATATGAAATTTACACTGGATGTTGTCAATCATAAATGAAGTGTGGGTTGCAGCGTGTCGAAATCGCAGCACAGAGATCATGAGAGCACAAAGGAAGATATTGAATGAATGAATGATTTTGAAGCTCTACCTCAAGACCCTTATATAGGCCCTCTCTATTGCTGATGTGGCACATCCTAATCAATTGAAGCCTCCCCGGTCGCTTGAATCATGTTAACGTGACTACAACTTCTATCCGGTAGATAACGTTTACTAAGCTACCCAGTTGACTAGAAGCCTTCCTGTCGCTTGTAGAATGGTCAAATTTGATCTTGTCCTTACTCGCTCGAGTTGTTGATAACATTATCTCCCAGTTGCCTGAAAGTTTCTATAGTTGCCCGTACGCTCTAGTTGCCCTGACCCAACTACAGTTGCTTGGACCCTCCGACTTCACCTACTGAGATTTATCACCATCCAATTGCCTTGGAGTCCTTCTGGTCTTCTGAAATCGTCAAACTTTGCTTCCCTGCAGTTGTTATGTGTAATGAGTAGAATATAGAATCTAAAATTACTTGCACTTACTTGACTAGATTTTGACCCATCTAGTTTGGGTTGCCAAGTCATAACTCCAAGCTGTTAGTGTGAGCCCTAAAAGACAATCATGAGTTGATTGACTTAGGACATATTGTATTAGATTTATCAATAAAAGGTAAGGTTTTGGTTATTATATTTACTTCGTAGGTGTGCTAGCTGAATAAATATAATAATACCCTATAATAGTGGGTTCTAATCTACAACGTATTAATTGATTGAATTGATTGTGGGAGGCTGTCAATATATATAGAACACTACTCTTAAATATTCCTAGTCAAGTGTTATTATACAAGGACAATATTAATGCATTGAGATTAGCATGTAGGTCAATTGATGACTTATTCTCACAAGTCATTGATATA
>JBBUKS010000113.1:10750347-10767128 GCA_038050645.1 Hedychium gardnerianum | reverse complement strand
ACCAAAAAAGACTTGGTTAGCAATAATAAAATAAGATAAAATTTATTTAAATATAGATGATGATATAGTAGGGGATAGAATCTAATGACGTAAAAGGATTCATATAATCGACCTCACATAATAGGATAAGACTTTATTATTATTGTTGTATTTATTAAAAAATTTAATTATTATACGATTGACAACGAATTGCTTCCTTGTTAATTAAGCAAATGACTTTGATTCTTCCGCTGCAACTTCATTGTACGTCAACGTTGGTTTCTTTGTTTATTTAATGCTCGCTTCTTACGAGTGCATTCTCATTTCTTGGCCACAAAGCAAAGGGCTCGGCTTCTTTGTATATACGCTGAAGTTTCGTTATTTCAGTATAATATTAGATGAGGTCGGAGCGAGAGAAACTTGTTTTCTTACTCAGGAAGAATGTGACCGAAACTAAAGATAAAATATTTTTACAGAAAAATACAAATGTCCTCCTGTTTAAAAAATGCCTCTTACAGTTTTTGAAACGTTCATCCGTCCAAAAAGGTGGCGAACTTAACTGCCACAAAAATATATAAAATATATTGGTGCAAGCCAGAAGACGTGCGTGCGACTGCGACTCCTGTGTTCGAAGTTGCATGGAAAGATCCATCGATATATACAAAAAAAAAAACGAACAACTTCACGTGCTGTTATCAAAAAGTCAAGTCACATTAATTGGTTGGAGTCAAGTCAACTCCACGTGCGTGCCACGGAATTCCGAATGAAGAGAATGCAAAGTCAAAAAAAAACTTTTATACGTATGCGTGTTATCTAATTGTTACGGTCAAAATTAAATAAAGTGTTCTGGTCGCTGAGTGCAGTCACATTGGTTGAAAAAGTTGTTAAGAAGATATTTAGGAAGAATTTGACTAATTAATTATGGTTTGATCGAGCGTAAATAAGTAATTGGTGATGGATGGAAGTTAGATTAATTAAGCATATTCTTGAGAACCCAGTGGTTCAGTACTGTAACAAATCTGACTCCAACAAGTTACACGCATCTCATAACGACAGTTGAACTATTGTGCATATATCTAAAGATCCATTGATGTAATCTATCTTCCAGTCTAAACATTAGGTCTCATGTCGATCTCTTTCGAATTGAGCAACTCTTCTAGGGGAGGCGCTCGCCTCAAATTAGTTGAGTCCAAGATAAAAATATATGAATTATAAAAAAAATTAAAAAAACACTTCAACTCTCGCTCCGCTAAAGTCTAAGCCTGTCACACTCTATCAATATTTGTGAAGTTTTTTTAAATAGAAATGGATTACTTTGTGCAATTTTGATTCGCGTGTAATAATAAAAAATAGAAGAATATCTAATATGTATTATTATTAATGAATTTAATATGTGAAATTAGATAATTAACATTAAAAGGGACGGAGTAAGAGCCAGCCCAGCCCATTCCATTCCATGGGTTCAGCCTAAAGCCTTACCACAATGCTGTGGCAACGTGCAGAAGCTTTCCGTGCACGGGATCCAGCAGACTTTTATGAAGGAGGATCCGATCGCTGACTTCCTTCCTTCCATTGGGTTATTGGCTACCTCGCGTCGCCTTTCAAAAGTCAAAGAAGAAAGTGAGAGAATTATTCCCATTTGTAACCGTCGCGTCGCCAGAAACTAACCATTCTTTCCTTCTCATTCCTCTTTCTTTATCCTTCCTTCCTTCCTTCCTTCTTTCCCACTCTTCCAAAACTAAGCCAGCGAATCCGCCCTCCTCCTCAAGAATCAAGACAGATTAGACATGCAGCCACCTCCCTCCACCTCCTCCTCCTCCTCTCGAGGTCCCGCTAGCTTCCTCACCCAAGCCAACGCCCTCCTCCGCAAGAATCTCACCTTCCAGGTTCCTCCTTCTCGCTCTTTCATTTGATTAAATTCTTGAATGATGATAAATGAAAGGAATTTTGACTTGGAAATCCATTCATCGGGCAGAAGCGGAATCTGAAGACCAACTTCGGGATCGTCGCTTTTCCCTTCTTTCTCTGTGCTGTCATCGTTATCATCCAGCAGGTGGTCAACAACGAGCTGAACCGGGACAAGTACCAATGCGGCTGCCAGGACGGTGTCTGCGGCCTCCAGTACTCCACCCTCGATCAGGTCGCCACATGCCCCATCCCCAATCCTCCCGAGTGGCCGGCGCTCCTCCAGGTCCCCCGCCCCGAGTACCGCGCCGTTCGCAACGCCGGCCTCCCCGACGAGGACTCATGCAGGACCTCTCTGTCCTGTCCCGCAGCACTCCTCCTCACCGGCGGCAACCGCTCCCTCGCCCAGAGTACCTGAATCATCCCCTTTGTTGCCTTAAAACGCCGTTTCCCCCCTTTATTTCCTTTCACGCGGTGTATCTGCTATTTTTTTTTTCATTTTATTTATTTATTTATTTATTTTACAAAAAATTATAGGTCTGGGGCAGACTCTGTTGCAAGGTTCTTCTTCGTTCTCGTTGCTGAATTCGTTGGATTACCCCAGTAACATGGCTAATTTCGTGCTTGTATGCTCTTGTGGCTGTTCTCTTCCTTCTCTAATTAAACGGAGACTAAATTTAATGATTTCCTACATGTGCCCAGGGGACGGACACATTTACCAGAGACACACAGTTCATTGAGCCCGCTTTTATCTCGGATAGACCTTTATATTGGATCCAACCGCAGTGCCTGTCCAGTCCAACAACTCCACTTTCATTTCAAGTTGCTAACAGAACTATTCAACTGGGTAACATATCTTACCTATGTCAAATTATTCTTTTTTTGGTCAACATCACCTATGCCAAATTATTCTGATCTGGTTTCTTGTAAACTATTCTCATTATGCAGTGATTCATGTTTACCCTAGTCACCACTGTGGTGGTTTGGTATCTCAACACAAATTTTATTGATATATCTTACAAGCCCATTAGACAATAGCATGTGAATAGAGAAGGAATGGTAAAACAATACTGCCTTTCTCTCACATATATCCACAAGAATGTTTGGTTCAATATTAGCAGAATGGGAATGAGTGAAAAAGCCAACATGACCTCTAGATCATTGTCTATTGGATCATAGTTCACCCAGGTGGACAATTTTCTTGACCTCTAGATCATTGTCTATTGGATCATAGTTCACCGAGGTCGACAATTTTCTTGCTTACTTCCCCACAATAGATTGCATACAACAATTTTCTTATTTTCCAAATATGTATTCGCCAACATGCCAACTTTACTAAGGAGCTACATTATATTATGCTTTCTTTCTTGTATACATGATTTTTGATGAGTGGCAACAGTAGATAACATGAAACTTGTCCAGCTCTAATTGAAAAATTGATAAGATTCTTGAAGAAACTAGGAAAGGCCTTTATTTAGTTACTCTTACAAGAATATGAAAGATATAGAGACTAAATGTGTGAAATTAAAAATAAAATAAACACAAGTTGATGAAAAAAGCATTAAAAAAAAAATCAAACTCCTTTGGACCATCCACTCCAATTGCATTGGTGCTGCTGATCAGATTGATGGGTACATATACTCTACCACTATGGACCTAATTCTAAACCAATGTCTACCTGTGTTATTAACTTGTCCAAAATGATTGAACATTTCAAATTAACTTTATTATTTCGGTTTTTGGGATATAGGATAAATTTGTGGAGTGATTAAATCTCAGAAGAAAAAAAACATTTGAAAGTGCATGTGTCAGTCATCAAGAATAATATTGATGCAGCACATTGAACAATATTGGAGGTCTATTTGAGGAATACCTATGGCAACATATTATCTTGTAACGGCCTAATTTTGGCTGAAATGGTTGAAACTTTTGAAAGTTGCTGAATCTGGTGTAAAACCAAGCTGATTCTTCACTATTCTTGTAACTGGATCATTCATGGACAGTTCTATATCTGATTTTTTTTTTCCTGGTCAACAATATCATGAAAATTTGTTTTATTTTCTCTATATATGCTTCTACTGTTACCTACTAACTTTTGTTTCAATGTGAAATGCTTTGTTCTGAATACTTATTCCTTGAAATGGAAACAGAGTTACAGTGTGTTCAAGGACTTACTCTGTGGCGTGATAATTCATCACAGATAAATGATGAGTTGTTTAGGGGTTACCGAGAGGGAAATTCTGAGAGGAAGGAGAATGAGTACATTGCAGGTGACTTTTTGAAGTATTAATGTTTTCTTTGGCTTTTGTTTATTTTTGCTATACTGGTTTGCTTATGCCAAATAAACTTTTTTCTTGCAGCCTATGATTTTCTGAACTCCAATGAAAATGTATTTAATCTAAGTATTTGGTATAATTCAACCTATAACAACGACACTGGATTTGAGACAATTGGATTGACGCGTGTTCCTCGCACAGTAAATTTGGTATGCATGCTTATTGTTATTTACACCTTTTTATTCAAATATTACCAGGAATTGGGATGAGAACAAAACATTATTAGAATATTTGGTTTAGCTTTTCTTGTGTTTCATTTTGTTCTTAGTATTTTTTCTTTTGTATTAGCCGACCCCACCTAGTGGGACAAGAACAAAACATTATTAGAATATTTGGTTTAACTTTTCATGTGTTTCATTTTGTTCTTAGTATTTTTTTCTTCTGTATTAGCCGACCCCACCTAGTGGGATAAGATTTGATTGTATTTTTTCTTCTATATGAAAAGTATATGTTAAACTAGAGATGGCCTACTATATTTCTTATCACAACAAGCAACATATTTCACAAACTTTATCCCAGATTACAGTGGCAGGCTCTTCTAGCCCTTATACAAGCACAACCAGCCTCCTTGCCTAAATTTACTAATTATTGTGCAAAAGCTTTGCTCCAAGGAAACCAACAAATAATTCCATTGACCATCACATGTCTATGATAACTTTGCCAACTAAGACTAAGAAAGGTATGTAACAGTTTGGTTTTGGTGTTGGTTATTCCATGGAGGAACTCTCTGCACGAAAGATATATCATGATTGATTAAGATAGATAACCTCATCCTTAGAATTCTGTCTGGATTTACTTGCAGTTGCATCTTGCATCTAGGAACTAGATTATATTGAGACTTGGACTATGACACATCTAACTCCATGGTCAATAAGTTTTAAATCCTATTGTCACAGAAACAATTTAGCATTCTTTATCAAATGAATAAATCTCTAACTTTTCAAGTTCTAACATAATAAACTAATTCTCTCTCCTACCGACTTATACCGTAACATTTTCATTTATTTGTTCATTAACTAATATAACTGTCAACAACTGAGAGTAAAATCTTGTTTTTTTCCTACTAATTTGAATATGCATGTTGCTTCTACCAAAATCTATGGTCAATACCACTAGTGAATATATAGTAAGAATCCATACTGCGAAGTGATATTTGAAGTAAAATGCATACCTTTCACATGGATTCTATTTCAGGCCTCCCTTGTTCATGTAAATATAAAACTCCCATCTGAGAGAATTAGCTCATTCAATACATTTCTATCTAGTCACTTGTCTTTAATCCTATCTATATAATTCTCTGCAATAGTTTAAGGGGGTGAGTTTGAGCAAGCTGGCTTACCCATAGTATATGTTTTTTTTCTTATTTTTATATTTTTATTTAGTTCACTAATTGACTAATGTGTCAATTCCAGTAGGTGCTGTTAAGTATTTGTTAAGCCTCAAGTGAATATCTTTAGCTATCTAAATATTTAATTGTTTCTAAACAAGATATAAGAAGCCCACTTTGACATCAGATCCGATAACTGCATTATATTTGTATGACCATCCTTTCCAGAAATGTAAATGATAGCATACTTGTCACATATCCATCAATTTTGAAATAACCAACTAACCTTGTTTGTTTTGCAGGCCACTAATGCATACCTAAAGTTTCTCAGAGGTCCTGGTGTGATATCAATGTTTGAGTTTGTTAAAGAAATGCCAAAATCTGGGACAGATCTTAAGTTTGACTTTTCTTCTCTACTTGGTGGATTATTCTTCACATGGATTATTGAGATGCTTTTCCCAGTAAGTTTTTATGTGATTTTACTCATAATATAAATCTGCCAAGTGTTCCTGTAGATAGACAATACAATTACAATGGTCTGATTGAACATTAACTAGTCATATGTTTCTTTATACCTTATGCACTTTTGCATGTTTTCTAATAGTCTATAATATATTGTCATGGGGATCTTAAGGTCTACACAACTGTCAAGTAATTTAATCGAAAAAGCTGTTTCTTAAAGCTTTAGATTTCAGATGATTTAAGCTTAAACTAGATCAATAGATTTTGTTTTCTTTCTCATGTAGGTTATTCTGACATATCTTGTCTACGAGAGGCAACAAAAGTTAAAAATGATGATGAAAATGCATGGGCTCAAGGATGGTCCCTATTGGTTAATATCCTACATCTACTTTTTCTCTCTATCATCACTCTACATGCTATGCTTTGTGGTGTTTGGCTCTTTAATAGGTAAATGTTTGAAAACTTAATTAATTTATGCAAGAATACACATGACTTCACTGAATTGGATAATTTACCTTTTCTGCAGGCCTAAAATTTTTCCGCTTGAATGATTACAGCATACAAATTGTCTTTTACCTGGTATTCATAAATTTGCAGATTGCAATGGCTATTCTTGTATCATCCTTCTTTTCTGCTGTTAAGACTGCTACAGGTGAGATCTACGTGTTGGAATTGTTTGAATAGAAGAAAAAAAATGCCTAAAACTTCTGATTGGAGTAATGATACACTTTCATATGAAATCTAATGCTGCAGTGATCGGGTACATTTATGTATTTGGTTCGGGATTATTAGGAGAGTTCCTTTTCCGATTTTTTATTGAAGATACTTCTTTCCCTAGTAAGTTTTCCTTTTCCAACTTTCTTTAAGCATTTATCTTAAATATATGTGGTTCAATTATTTTCCAAATCTTCATGTATAAAATATAAGATCTGTTGCTTTTAGGAGCTTGGACTATAGTAATGGAGCTCATTCCTGGATTTTCCTTGTACCGTGGGCTATATGAGTTTTCCCAATATGCTTTTATTGGAAATTTAATGGGGACTTCTGGTATGAAATGGGGAGATTTAAGCGACAGCGAAAACGGGCTGCTAGAAGTATTAATCATTATGTTTGTTGAGTGGTTAGTACTGCTTCCAGTTGCATTCTATCTAGATCAGATATTGGGTGGTGAAATCAGAAAGGATCCTCTATTTTTCTTGGATTATTTCCAGAAGAAATCTACATTACCTACAAGGCCTGGTTTGCAGGAAAAAGGGTCAAAAGTTTTTATTGAAATGGATAGGCCAGATGTTTCTCGTGAAGTAAGTTATAAAACTATCCAAAATTCTTTGTTAAATGTTAATCTTGCTTAGATTTTGATACCTGTTGACTCTTTTTTCAAGATAAATCTTTACTGAAATAAGTGAGGTTGATGAGAGCCAACAGAACAGACATATTAGAAACTTCATCTTATTGCAGCTTATAAGCATTCTCGGTTATACTTCTATTAGAAACTTTGTGCAGGATAACAAGATACCTGATTCAGAGATTTGTGGAAATTTATCCATTTCCTTTCTCACTTTTCCATACCTCTATTTCTTTTCTCTACCATTTCCTGTCAAGGAAACACACCCTTTGTATAATTTCTGCTTTTGTCAATATCATTTTTGTTTTGATCCTGTAGGGTGTGGCAGCTTAAGAATTTTGATAAACAATTTTCCAGTACTAGATCTAGTGGCATTGACCGAAGTAGATTAATATGTTAAGATAACCACCATTAGAGATGACACATCCATTAGGTTAGTAAGAACATTTTGGCTGATACTATAGTGGTCTATATTTGTATGTTGATAATGGAACATTTTCAGTTAAATCGAAGTGATAATTCTTCTTTAGTACCCTTAACTACATTCAGTCATCTTCCTGTTTTCAAGTCCTTAATGTACTATTTTCAAATGGATCCATTGAAGTACTACTCCTGTTTGGTTGCCTTGGTGTTTCTCAAAGAATCATATATTTTGAAAATAACATTTGCCATGATTGTCCTTACAGCTTTTCTATTCCTAAAGCTTAAATTGTATTAGTCTCACATATTTCACATTATGCATTTGCCGTCTTTTTTTACATCAGCGAGAAGTCGTTGAGCAGCTGTTACAAGATTCTAATATTAATCACGCAATCATCTCTGACAACCTAAGAAAGGTATACCCTGGAAGAGATGGAAATCCAGATAAACTTGCAGTTCAAGGATTATCTCTGGCTGTACCTAATGGTGAATGTTTTGGCATGCTTGGTCCTAATGGTGCTGGAAAATCTACTTTTATCAATATGGTTTGTGGAAATTTCACTTCTGTATGTACTTTGCTCAGTTTAATGAAAATGCTCTGCTACATTGCATGCAATCTCCTAGACTCTGTCATCATCTCCATAATTATTGGAGGTTACTTGACAAATATTCTCTCTTCACAGTCAATTAAGCATTTTTTCTCTGCAGAGAAGGAAGTTCTTTCTATTGATTTCTTCTGCATCTTTTAATCAATTTGATATTTGGATACCCTATCTGCCATTAAGATGTCACATTTTTCAAATCTATCCTAATACTTTGTTTTCTGTACTCGCAGATGATTGGGCTTGTCAAACCATCTTCTGGCACAGCATATCTCCATGGAATGGACATAAGTATCAATATGGATGAGATATACACAAGCATGGGCGTGTGTCCGCAGCATGAGTAAGGCCTCTGAAACTTATTACTTCCACTTGGGAATATCAGCTGCTAGGAAATGTTATTCTGTTCAACTAATATTTTCATATTATTAATAAATATCTTCAAATACAGCTTGCTTTGGGAAACATTAACTGGAAGAGAACATCTATTGTTTTACGGCCGACTAAAGAATCTTAAAGGCCCTATGTTGCTGCAGGTATTGGGTGACTACTAATCTAACATCTTATACTTGAGCTAAGATGCACTTTCTGTCATTTTAATGCATCTTTATGGCTTGTTTATTTTTGATACAAAGTTCCTATTAGAATTGCAAATTTCTACCCCATCTCAAGGAGACATGATAAATATTTCCAAAGTATAACTACATGTGTTTCAGTATACAAACCATATCATTTCTAGTTTTCAACTACAAATGTTTAGGAAAAGAACTTATGGCAATTTTAATGAGTTATAATGGTTTTAAATTATTATTCTTTTATGATTGGAAAATGTGTGCTCATCAAAATCATGGTGCTAACCAAAAATTGTTAATAACTAAAAAAAACGCATGATGCTCAATGTCGTTGTTTCTTTACAAGTTGAATGGAAATTGATTGCCTAGTTACTTTGCCTTCTAAATAATCATAATTTTCCACTGGATATAAATTGTTTTACCAGCAAATTTTCCAGTTCAAATGATGCCAATGGGAAAAATATTATGAAACTGTTTGTTTAGTTTTCTAAAACATCTTATTGTAGAATCAATGTGAATGTCTGAATATTTCAAGATCGTAGTGTTCATGTTTTACATTGTTTTTTCTTCCAGGCTGTTGAAGAGTCCTTGAAGAATGTGAATCTGTTCTATGGTGGTGTTGCAGATAAACAGGCTGGAAAATATAGTGGTGGAATGAAAAGGAGACTTAGCGTTGCAATTTCTCTTATTGGCGATCCTAAAGTACACATATCTTGCTCATGATTTTAAACATAAGCAAACCAGATTAGATAATTAAAAGCAATTTATCTTTTTTAGGTTGTGTACATGGATGAGCCGAGCACTGGCCTCGATCCAGCATCAAGAAACAACTTATGGAATGTTGTCAATCGTGCAAAGAAAGATCGGGCGATTATATTGACAAGTATGTGACATCTGCCTTGCTTATTTTGCTTTTAACCTTGTTCAAAATGAGCAAAAAAAAGTGATAATAATTTAAACTTATTGTATTCTCCTAAATAATATGACAGTTGTTGAATTGGGATTTTGGGTGGAGTTCATTCCATATCAAAATGACTAGTCATTTTAGTATATACACATGGACCATCATACTTGTACATGTGAGATTGACGAGTTTAGAGCATCCTAACTTTGACATCCCCTAACGTCCATAATGATTAAGTAAAAACCTAGCCTTGATTATAAAATGATTAGCCATTTGATATATAAGCAACTACCGCATTTGTCCATGTGAGACTTTGAAGATGGATTATCCTTACCTTCAATACAAGCTAAATTGTTAATAAGTGCAATGGGATTCAATTTAATCTTATTATCAGTTACCATTGACATCATCGTTAAGATATTTAAATGTTTGCAGCACACTCAATGGAGGAAGCTGAGGTACTATGTGATCGTTTGGGTATCTTTGTTGATGGAAGCTTTCAATGCATAGGAAATCCAAAGGAGGTAGGCAAAGCTGTTTTGAGATTGTACTACTTTTGGCAAGAAAACTGGTCTCACTACAGATACCTGTGTTGCAGATTTCTAAATATAAAAAGTAAATCTCATGCATAGAGAAGTTTGTTACTAAAAAGTTTTCATTTATTTGTTCCTGATGTTAGCTCAAGGCTAGGTACGGTGGATCTTATGTCTTTACCGTGACTACATCTGCAAATGAAGAAGAGGAGGTAGAAGGGTTGGTTAGGCAATTGTCACCAAATGCAAACAAAATCTATCACATCTCTGGAACCCAAAAGTTTGAGTTGCCAAAGCAGGAGATTCGAATTGCCGATGTTTTCAGAGCAGTTGGGATTGCAAAAAGTAAATTCACAATCCATGCATGGGGTCTAGCCGATACCACTTTGGAAGATGTCTTCATTAAAGTTGCCAAAGGAGCAGACTTCAATATGCTTTCATGATCGTCCAATAGTTAGAGTTGGTACACGTTCTCAGATATCATAGGATAAAAACAATCTTTACATCCTCACAAAAAGAAAACAGATTGGCTTTCATAGAATACTACATTTTAGTTGTGAGAGCAATGATATATGGTTTCCTATATATGTGCATTTGTGTCTTAAAATTATATTATAAACCAAAATTTCCATTGTTTACTAGACTTTTGTATATTTTCTCAATCTGATCAATAAAGTTTGGCTTATGGTTAAGTTGATCAGCTTGCAATTTATGAATTTCTTTTCCCAGTAGTCCATTGATTAAATTTTGACAGTAAAGAAATTTGTCCGAGTATCTTTGCAATTCTTTTACTAACTCGTTGATAAGTTGTGTTTGCTGACAAGCAAGTTGAGTATCTTTGTACAAAGATGTATCTTTTGCAACAATTACGTTTTGTTCTTAACTATATTTTTATTTTATAAAAATGTATCATTTTATTTTGCAAAAAGTAGTCTTGAGGACTACTAATAGGATTCAACAATTTTAGACATTTTAATAAAGGACGAGAAAAAGACCTTTTATAAAGATTAACGCCGACTAAAGTGAAACCCAGGATTCTTTTCTTTAACAATTTTGCTTGCTCTGGATCTTTCGGGAATTATCATCCTCTAAGGTAGGTAATTAATTCAGTATGTCAATCATCAATTTCCTAATGTCGATCCACCTGAGCTATTAATTCCACATGAACAATCGGTTTGTCAGACTTCCAGCTAGATTAAGCACTCGCCATCCGAGCAAGTTCATCCGCCTTTCTATTTTCAATCCGAGGTATTTTTTGTAAAACTATATCCCTGAAGTCAGCTTTAAACTTCTCATATATAATAATATACCTTCAGAGTCGATCACTCTTCACTTCATATTTCCCATCTATTTGCTGAGCCACAGTTGAGAATCTGAATATAGAATGACTTTCGTAGCTCCAATGTTTTTAGCCACCTGCAAACCTAATAACAAAATTTTATATTCGATCTCATTATTAAAAGCCTTGAAATTAAGTTGTACAATGATAGAAATCTCATCTCCTTGAGATAAGACTAATAGAATATCAACACCACTTCCTTGTTTCGTTGACAACCTATCCACAAAAACGTTCCAAGTTTCTGCCTTTTCTTCTCTAGTAGTCTCGGCCTTGAAATCGGCTAAAGCTTAACCTTTGATAATAGTACGTGGTTGATACTGTATATCATATTTATCGAGTTTTGTAGTCCATTTGAATAATATGCCCGAGGCTTCAAGATTAGAAAGGATTCGTCTTCGAGCGCTATTTGTGAATATCATAATAGGATAAGAGAGAAAATATGGTTTCAATCGCCTAGCTATCAGCACCAAGGCTAACACCAGCTTTCTAGCATATTGTATCTGCTTTCAACCTCTTTTAACAAGTGGCTAATGAAGTAGATATGTCTCTGTGTAGCTTCCTCCTGTTTAACTAAAATATAACTGACTACCTCGTCTGAAGCGGCTAGAGATAACCACAATTGTTCTTCTGTCACAGGTTTAGAAAGAGTGGGGAGTTTGGATAGATACTTTTTAAGGTCGACAAAAGCCTTTTCATAATTTTCATCCCAAGCGAACTTGGCTGACTTCCTAAGCACTTTAAAGAAAGGTAGACTCTGATTTGTTGACCTGGATATAAAATGAAATAAAGCAGTAATTCGCCTTGCTAACCTTTGAACTTCCTTGATATTCGGTAGAGTCTTCATATTCTGCAAAGCTTGTACTTTCGCAGGATTTGCCTTAATTCCCATTTCCATGACAATATAGCCAAGGAAACGTCTACTCTTGACACCAAAAATACACTTTTATGGATTAAACTTAAGGTCATACCTTCGCAAAGTACTAAAGGTCTCCTCCATATCCTTGATTAAGGACTCGTCTAATAAGGATTTTATTAGTATATCATCCACATAAACCTCAATATTTCTTCCTTTCTGCTTCTAAACAAATTTTTCCATTAATCGTTGATATATGACACCTGCATTCTTGAGGCCAAAGGGCATAACCAAATAACAGAAGATTCCATCAAAGGTAATGAAGCTAAACTTTTCCTGATTCTGTTGAGCCAGAGGAATCTGATTGTACCTTTGATAAGCGTCTAACTTACATATAAACTCATGCCTTGCAGTTGAATCTACTAATTGAACTATTCGCAGAAGCGGATAACAATCTTTAGGACATGCTCGATTGAGGTCACGAAAATCTACACAAACTGTCCACTTGCCTCCTAGTTTTGGCACGAGTACCACATTAGCCAACCAAGTTGGGAATTGGACTTCCCGAATATATCCAGCCTCCAATAATTTGAGGACTTTTGTCTTGATGATTTTGTCCTTCTCGACATCAAAATATCGCTTCTTCTGTTTAACTGGTTGAACATATGGTATTATGTTAAGTTTATGCTCCATTACCCTAGGGGATACACCATTAACGTCCCATGCAAACTAGGCGAAAATGTCATGATTTTTCATCAGATAAGAGACCAACCTATCTTTTAATTCACCTTGAAGGTCAGCAGAGATTTTAGTAGTTTTATCAAACTGACCTGGTAAAACCTGTAATTAATATACCAAAAAAACTATTAAGACTTAATAGTTTCGAATTTATTTAGAATAATTCTAATAAAATAATTAACAATAAATAGGGAAATAAAATTTTGAGAATATATAGAATTTTATTAGATTTTTTGGAATTTAAAATGAATTTATGAATATTTTAATGAGATAAATCAATTAGGATTTAGGATTCCTATTTAAATTGAGAGTTGATTGAATAATAAACCTAAGTTTATTAATCAAAACCTAAGTTCGTCTCCGCCTTCTTCATCTCTGTCGCGCATCGCTGCCTCACCCGTGCGTCGTGCATCAGATCACCGGCCTCCCTGTCCTCAGCCTTTGTTAGCCATGTTTCACCCCGAGCTCTCATCACGGAAATCCATGTTGTCGATTAGCTTACAGTCGTTTCCTCACCAGGTTCAATCGCCCCAGCCTTGATCGCACTCGACCTTGTGGCGAAGCTACGCCAGGAGTTGCAATGCCGCGACTGCGACCACGTGGTGCGAATTGGACGCCCAAGATCGTGCTGCTAGATCTCCTTCAACTGATTTCCCAGCCGAGCACATCCTGGTTGAGTCCCCTCTATTGTCATCGTCGGTCGCCTGTCGTCATGGGCCACCGCCAAAGAAGAGGACGTGAGCCGCTGTTAGGGATTTGAGCTCGACGCAAACCCTCTGACATGAAGACGGTTAGGTTGTTCTACATATAAAGGTGGGTAGTTCTTCCATTGACCTATTTAGATCTTTGATATTAGTGCATGATTTTCTTTCATTTATGTTAATTAGGTAGCATTTGCTTGCTTACCCTAACTCCACTCTGTTTGCTTCTTGGTGGCAAAAGGAGAAACGCTCGCCTCCAGCACCCCCGCCAGCCCGTCCCAGGACTAACACGGAGGAGGTAAATCACGAAGACTAGTCTAGCTAGCTCGAACAGTGACCAGTCAATGGGAGAGGACAGGAACCTGACTACTAGCCTAACTCCACTTTGTTTGCTTCTTTAGTTGATACTTAGTTGTTTGTCTTTATTTTAATCTACTTAATATCTATGTTGTCTTGTTGCAATCCATGTTATTTATTGTTTATACTTGTATCTTTATGTAGAAATACCATGGTGTAGCTTGTAAAACTTTACTCTTGGATGTGATTATTATTGCTTGTTTGTTTATTATTATTTTATATGCCTATACATTTAGACTGCCCATGGGACCCATCCGTGGTAGCATGTTGTTGTCCGCAATCCATAGCTAGATAGCTACCCACCCTGTTTGCCCACGAGATACATTTGTGATAGCATATTGTTACGTGCAAATAGTAGTTATGTATACACCATGATTGCCCACGAGACTCATTCGTGGTAGCGTATTATTGCTCATAGTCAGTAGGTAGATAGTATATGTACACACCCTGACTGCCCATGAGACTCATTCATGGTAGCATGTTGTTGCTCGTAATTAGTAGCCGAGGAGCTAGATAGCTATCTCATCTTGTCTGCCCACTAGACCAGATAGTGGTAGCATGTTGTTGCTCACAAACAGTGGATACACCCTGTCTGCCCACGAGACTCGTTCGTGGTAGCATGTTATTGCACGCAGTCAGTACTTGTTATATACTTGTTATATGTTATGTAGGTGATTTTTGGATGTACTATATGTAATCTTGATTTATTGGTTATACCTAGTTGAGCATGTTAGTGGAGAGATATGTTATTGTTTATGCTTTTGTTAGCAGATGATTATATTGGTGCACTTACTTTTGTTAGTAAGTAATATTACTGAGACTGCTTCCTTTGATCTCCTTACACTTAGTATCATGTAATATCTTTCTTATACCCGTTGAGTCGTTGTACTCACTACCCCTTGCTTTTTCTTTTATTTCTAGGTTAGCAGGTAGAGAACAGGTTGTATCGACTACACGCAGTCAGTAGTTGTTATATACTTGTTATGTACTTGTTTTATGTAGGCGATTTTTGAATGTACTGTATGTAATCCCAATTTATTGGTTATACCTAGTTGAGCAAGTTAGTGGAGAGATATGCTATTGTTTATGTTTTTGTTAGCAGATGATTATATTGGTGCACTTACTTTTGTTAGTAAGTAATATTACCAAGACTGCTTCCTTTGATCTCCTTACACTTAGTATCATGCACTATTTTTTTTATGCTCGTTGAGTTGTTGTACTCACTACCCCTTACTTTTCCTTTTATTTCCAGGTTAGTAAGTAAATGACAGGTTGTATCAACTATCCTAACGTCACTTAGAGATCAGTGCTTGTTAGTCCCACTTGAGATCGAGTTTTAGTTTTCTTCGAACTATGTTGGTGTTTATTTTCCGCTAATATATTGGGTTGTTTGTTCTTTCGTATCGAATCTTTGAGTTTTGTAAAAAATAATAATGTTATTTACTTCATATAGTTTTGAATATGTACACATGAACATGCATACATGCATTAGCATTTAGTAACTTAGTGATTTTTATATTGCATTGATATATGTGTTGGCTGTAATGGGTTATGTATCGATTATTTCTCACATTGTCACTAGAAATATCGTCCGGTCTTGCGGACAAGTATATCCTTGGGGCGTGACAAAACTGGCATATTTTCTTGCTCTTGATCTTGTGGTCTAGATACGAGGATTTACTCTAAACTTGTACCTCTGTTGTTCGTCGCTGACACAAATTTTGGCCATGCCAAGCTTGTTTCTGATATATTTGAATCATTTCGACATAACATTTTCAAGCAGAGATTTGATCACCTTGCACTTCACCTATCTGAGACTCGACAGAGAATTTAATCTTTTGATGATAGATTGACACCATCGCCTGAAATGCGCATATAGCTGGTATTTCTAAAATAACATTGTAAGAGGAAGGAGCGTCCACCACCGTGAAAACAGTAGATTGAGTTCGACGTAGAGGTTTTGTATCCAAAGAGATGGGTAATATAATTTGTCTCAGGGGTTAGACTTCATGCCTTGCAAACCCAAACAAAGAGATGGACATAGAATATAACTTAGTTAAATCTACTTGTATTTGACCAAGAGCTCTTTTAAAAAGAAGATTCACCAAGCTCCTAGTATCCACAAATACCCAAGCCACATCATAATTAGCTATAGTAGCTTGAATCACCAACGCATCTATATGCGGCATAACTACACCTTCCAAATCTTCTGGCCCAAAACTCAACACTGGTCCTTTCATTGATTTAGGACCCACTTTAACTCCATAACTCTCCAATTGGTGACCATGTTGTTAGTAGAAGCCCTAGAGCCAATTATGTGATGATTGACTGAGGACTTTTTGTATCATATTCTATTATTAATAAAGGCATGGTTTTTGGTTATTATACTTACTTTATATTAGTGTCAA
>JBBUKS010000113.1:10682263-10726515 GCA_038050645.1 Hedychium gardnerianum | reverse complement strand
GCATTATCCGTGACAATTTGAATCACATTTTCCTCTCCCACCTCATCAACAACATCATCAAGATACTTAAAGATCAAGTCCCCATTTTTAATAGAAGCTGATGCATCAATAGATTTCAAAAAGAAAGTGCCGGCAGGACTATTCACCAAAAAATTGATCAAACTTCTATTCTTCCCATCCGTCCAACCATCGGACATAATAGTGCATCCATATTTTTTCCATGCCTTTTTATGCTCCTCATATATTAGGTTGATGTCATCAACCTCAGCCTTAAGTATCCAAGTTCTTAACTCATGCATTGAAGGAGGCTTGAACCCTCTTCCATATTCCGCAATACCCTCAACCATAGGCAACCAATAAGGATCATTCACAACATTAAATGGAAGTGCGGCGGAGTAAATAAAACGACCAACTCGACGCTTCACATCAACAAGCAAATCTTTTTTGTATGCCGAATTAAGGGTTGTTTGTCTAGGTTCCAAACTAACAAACCCATGAAGAGTACCTTTACCTTTTGATTCACCACTACCAGAAAATCCAATTGAATTTCCCCCTTCACTTTCAACTTTTGATGATTGTGTACTCATACTCTGGGGACCCTCACCAATCTCTCGTAATAATTCGGTTTGTTTGCTTTTAGATGCTCTAATTTTGTCAAGTGATTCTCTAATTTCTTGCTTAATATCATCCGGAACACTAACACAAGGTGCAACCCCTTTATGAGTTTGAGCTAAATGTTCCTTTAAGCGAGTAATCCCTCCATTCGATATATGATGACAAAATTTGCACCGAACAGATTTTCCCCCCTCCATTTGATAACAATACTTCCAACCAATATCTTTTTTATCTTTTTTGGATAAATTCGTAGACATTGCAAATTCCAAATATACAATCAAAATCCTAGAAAAACAAAAGAAAAAAAATCAGAATAAATAATTAATTAATTATTTTCTTGACTGTTTGATTATGAAGGAGAAAAAGCAATCGAAAGGAAAAAAAAATTTTACTGTTTAAACAAATAATTAATTAATTCCTTCTCTTATATTAGAAGAAAAACCAATCGAAAATTAGAAACAATCGAGAAAGTCAGAAACAAAAAACGCGAGAAGGAGAAAACCTCACCTCCAGTCGCCGCCCCTCGTAGTCCTTCGCCGCTCGCCGTCCCTCGCCGCCCCTCGCCCCTCGCCGCCCCTCGCTGCTCACCTCTTTCTTACTCGCCTCTGCCTTTGACCTAGATGCTCGTCTTTTTCTTACTCGCCTCTGCCTTTGCCCTAGCTGCTCGAAGCTGCTCGAAGCTGCTCTGTTAAAAACTTAAAATCTGATTCTTGCTTAGTTGATTTTGTAATCAACTAAATCAAGATAGCCCAAGCTATCGCACGCTATGGGTCGCTAAGTCAAGATAGCGCACGCTATCGTGCGCTATCGACGTTATTGTCCCGAATAGCGTGGGCTATTCGGGACAATCGCTAATCAGCGAACGCTTTGTAGCGTTCGTTGATCGTAGCGCGCGATAGCGTGCTACATAGCGCGCTATTTGCCGCTATTGAAAACATTGATCAAAACTCATGTGTCAATACTCCACAACAAAATGAAGTTTCTGAACGTAAAAACCGTCATTTGTTAGAGGTAACTCGTGTCATTAATACCGTGCATGTTCCACAATAATTATGGGGGATGCAATCCTCACAACTTCGTATCTTATCAATTGTCTCCCTAGTCGCTCTATAAACTTTGTCACACTTTTGTCTCTTCTCACCCAAACAAATCCATAAATTTCCCGCTTCAATAATCTAACTTTAAAGACATTTGGATTTATGGCCTTTGTGCATGTCCATGCCCATAAACGCAACAAACTTGACCCTCGAGCTCTTAAAACTATCTTTGTCGAGTATTCTCCTACTCAAAAGGGTTATCATTGTTATTGTCCACACAAAAGGAAAACATATGTTACTTGTGATGTCACCTTTTTTTGAAGGTATATCTTATTTCTCTCAGGAGTCCCAAAAATTGGAGGAAGTGGAACAGAACGCGCCACGGCCTGACCGTGGCACGTTCCACGATCGTGGTGACAGTTGTGGTGATGACCATGCTCTCCAGTAGCATGACCATGGCAGATTCCACGACCGTGGTGATGGTTGTGGTGACGGTCGTGCTCTCCAGAATGCGCCACGGTCGTGGTGACGGTCGTGGGCCATCCTCAAAGGATGATGAAGGTGCTCTTCTTGTGCTTAGTGTTAATTTGGACACCACACCTGTCTCCATATTTGATCCTATCCAAGTCGACCCTCGCACTAGTGAAACAGGGAGAGTATCAAGTAAAAACAGGATATCTTGGTTTATTTAAGGAGGAAAAATTCTCAAGATTATAAAGAAATTGTAAATTCTAGCCACAGCCAAGAAGATGAACCGATGGTAGAATCTTATAAGGAGTCAGGTACATTTCTCAATCTTAAAATACCGATTGCATTTAGAAAGGGTGTCTTATCCTGTACCAAACATCTCATTTCAAACTTTATCTTCTATTCTAATTTATCCTCCACATTAGGTGCTTTCACTTCAAAATTGTCTGGTGAATTGATTCTCAAGTCTGTTATGGAGGCACTAGCTATTCCTAAGTGGAATACTGTTGTTCTTGAGGAAATACATGCTCTCAAACAAAATAATACCTAGAATTTGGTGGAATTACCACAAGGAAAAGTGTCGTTGATTGCAAATGGATTTTCACAATTAAGTACAAGGCCAATGGTTCAATTGAAAGGCACAAGGCTCGCCTAGTGGCCAAAGGCTTTACTCAAACCTATGGGATTGATTATGCCAAGACTTTTGCTCCTAAAGCCAAACTTAATACTATCAGAGTTCTTCTATCATTGGCAGTTAATCGAGATTGGTCATTACATCAACTTGATATAAAAAATGTCTTTCTCAATGGAGAGAGATTCATATGAATCAACCTCCAGGATTTGAAGAAAATTTGGGTGACTGTATGCAAGCTCAACAAATCTCTCTATGGGTTGAAACAACTCGTGCCTGGTTTGATTGATTCTTAGTGACAAAAAACTTTGGATATATTCAAGGACAAGCAGATCATACACTATTAGTGAAACACTTTGACGAAGGAAAGATCACTATTCTTATAGTGTATGTTGATGATATCATCACTAGGAATGATAATAAAGAATTAGAAGAAATCAAGAAATGATGGGACGAGAATATGAAGTCAAAGATATTGGAACACTTGGATATTTTCTGGAAATGGAGATTGCTCAAAACAAAAAGGGCATTTCAATCTCTTAAAGGACATTCACTTTAGATCTGTTGAAGAAAACTGACATGTTGGGATGCAAGCCAAGTAACACACCAATTGAATTGGAGAAAAAGGGGAAAATGTTTGAAGGAAAATCGGTTGACAAAGGCAATTATCAAGGTATTGTTGGAAAACTCATCTATCTCTCACATACCACGCCCAGATATTACCTTTGTAGTTATCCTAGTAAGTCAATATATGCACTCATCATGTCAAGGTCATCTAAATGCACTATACAAAATTTGAGATACCTGAAACAAACTCCTAGGAAGGGCTTATTCTTTGCAAAGACTGAGGATAGAAGAGTGTGCATACACTGATGCAAATTGGGCAGCATCATTTGATGATAGAAAGTCAACTTTTGGGTATTGCACGATAGTATGGGGGAATTTAGTGACGTGGAGTATCAAAAAGCAATCTATGGTTGCGAAATAGAGAGCTATGATCATGGAATTTGTGAACTCGTCTGGATCAAAAGAGTCATGAAAGATCTAAAAATTTAGTTTGAAGATACTATGCTACTCCATTGTGATAATAAGTCAGCCATCAATATAGCTCAAAACCCTGTTCATCACGATCGGACTAAACATGTAGAGGTTGATCGTCATTTCATTAGAGATAAGATGGATGAAGGCATTATCATGATTGAGCATATTTCTACATCTCACCAACTAGTTGATTTTCTTACAAAAGAGTATATTCTTACATCTCACCAACTAGCTGATCTTCTTACAAAAGGATTATCTGAGCAAGCTCATAAAGTTCTCATCAATATTTTATTTTTCCTTGTATAAAACCAATCATGATGTAAATAGGATATAATCAATTAGAGTGATTTGATAGAATAATTTATTTTAGGTAGAATAGTTTTCTTTATTTATTTATTTTTTCCTTCTTTATTTATTAATTTTCATTGTAATTATAAAGAGGAGGTCTTAGTTCATTAATAATGACAAGCGAGAGATTATTTTCTTCTTACCTTAGTTTATAATAGTGATTAATTGTGCTTAAATCATAGGTAATACACATTAATGTCCCAATACAGCTATATGATTAATTGTGCTTAAGCCAGAGATCAATCAATTTGATTTCGTTCCAATTTTATATTATAAAGGGCAACCCAATGCACAAAGTTCCTGCCAGTGCTAGGTCCCGGGGAAGGATCGGATCACATTGGCTTACCTTATATTTTTGTAAGAGGTTGTTTCCGCGACTCGAACCCGTGACCTCAAGATCACATGACAGCAACTTTACCATTGCGTCAAGGCTCCCCTTCCAATTTTGTCCCATAAACAAATACAAAATGTCTTATTAGAAAAACTAATATGTTATATATATAAAGATTTCAATACTCGAGAATTTTTTTTGGCATGGAACAAAAATGTAAAAGGAAACAAAGGCCCAAGCTTATCCTAGTTCACCTAAGTAAAAAAAAAATCCCAAGCTTTGACGGGGTATAAAAAGGAAAAAGGTGTTGGACAAGTCACCCACCATATTAGCAGCAAACTTTCTTTCCCTTAGGAACCACATTATTTAGAGAAATATTCACAAGTAATAACTTAAAATGCCAGAAACAATCTATAGTTGGGTAGTATAAAAGACAATCACATTTGTGAGGAAACAAATGACTCACATCTTCTGTAGAAGTTATCCGCTCATCAGAAGCAGGACTCAAAATCCCACCCTGACATAGGTATTCTGGATTGCGAGTATCTGCTCTTCTCTTTGACTTGAACTTGAAGGTTGGAAGTGAATTAATGACATCAGATGTCGCCCCCCTTGTTGGATACCAATCATCTCTAATGCCCAATACAGATATTATACATGGAAAAACACAGCAGAGAGTCGTGAACCGGACAAATGGGATAGCATAGCCAATACAGCTAAGCGCAAGGAATACTATACATAACCTAGAATAAAAAGAAATACTTCAGATGAACCTGCATAAACATATCTAATACGAATTAGAAACTAGAAACGTATATCTACCTATACAAATTGGGAGCACTGTATTCAGAGGAGTGCTCACTAAAAATCCACACGTTACCGACAACAAACCATACAGCAAAGAAGCAATCCACACCCATCTTGAAATGGTCAATAAATGCATTAAACCTGTGACAAAAAAAAAAAGAACTCATGGAAAAATGTTTAATTGGTTATAAGCATATAGTATCCTCAAATATTACTAGAAATTCTTAATATCCCATTCAATGATAAAACAATAATATTATCAAGTGGTAAGGTTAGTGTAGAACCACAAGTACATTCCTTGGTATAAGATCCAATGTTACAAATATTGAACTTATTTCTATGATTGCTAGCATAGTAAAGGTTCATGGTTGGTTACAAATCTCAAAAACAATAAAAGCATATCGAAATGGAGAGAAAATAGTAGACTCATTGCCTCCATCATTCCGAGCTTTTACAATATAACATGCCAATATACTTCAAAAAGTGCTTGTTTCAATATATTTCATTTGACAAAGTACAAGAAATAGGCATTGCTATATGCTACTAGTTGTCATAGATGCGCTATACAAAATAACTTTTAAGAAGCCATGTACACTATATGGGGACAGGAAAAAGGATCCTTATCCCAAACTAAGTTTTAAAAATAATAATAATAATTCAACAAAGTGAAATTCAGACCCTTAGTCTCTATCAAATAGGTATTGCCGAAGTTTCCTTGCCCTCAACATAATGGTTTCATCTGTAAACAATATCTGAATGAAGTTGAAACAAACAGGGTTCATATATATTCTGTTTTGAACAAAACAAAGTAACCTCAAAAGGTTTGTCTTAACTTTATTCTTGAGTATGAAATGCAGAAACTATTCATATTAATCTCACATCTATTTCAATGTCTAATCTAATCCGCACAAAGACTTAAATGCATAATCTAAATGCTGAATGAGTTGGGAAGACACAGCTAGCTGTGATGATGATGGCAAACCTCAAAAATAGAAGATGAGAGGCCCTACTGCTGTACATTTTCTTTTAAGGTAAGTATAATGTAACCTACTCCAAACTAAGTAAGCCTTGCTGTTTGTCAAAAATTCAATTATTAACCCCATGGATCATCATCTCCCTAACTTCCCAATGCAGACTGCCTTGTGAAATTCTCCTTGCCCTGATCCCATAAGGTTAGCACATTAATCAAAATTCAATTTCCAGAAAACCAAAGAAGTATAAAAAGTGATCTTGAAACTCAACTGTGCCTACTACTTTTCTCATTATTCTCTTAAGAAATTTGTGCAAAGCTTGTCTAATGATTGTAAGATTGCATCAGCTCAATAGCATAGAATGACCAAGGTCTAACATTAAATGTGAGGCATTTTGAAAATTCTGAAACCACAGGCTTTCTAGAAACTAATCGTATTCTGAATGGATTAAAAGGAAACAGCACCAGATAAACCTATCTTCAGCATTTTCAGTCACCACCTGAGAACAAGTGGTTTGCATTCCAGTCACTCATAGGACTGATTTAACTATGTATTTTCTTCCATGGATGGTACTCTATAGTTCATATCAAGTCATAAATTTTGGCAATGCACTCATGAATACCACTGATATTTATGCTTCAAACACACTAAGAAGCATTTATTAAGCTATGGCGAGATCATGACAGAAGATAGACGATAATGAAATAATGAGGAAAAACAATCCTTTTATTTCTACATAGCAGGCTACCTTGTGCCAACTACAACCAAGTTTTGTCTAAACTGAAATGCAGCAGCAAAACTCTGCCCATGATCTTCTATAGCCTGGGGAAAAGACATGGTCATGTATGAAATAGACTCAGGAATGTTGATAGAAGATGAGTTCTGCCGGTGAAGTTCTGATTCTTGTTGTGAAGAATGATTGTTATGATAAATAAAGTGCCAACAAAGATGAGGGAGAGTAGCACAGCAACCAATAGCATATCCAATCAGCCATGCAAATAATGGAGATTGTGGATGCTCATGTCCCGATAAAGAGAGAACAGTTATAGCTGCAATGATTTGGCCCATGTTGAGAACAAGCTGAAACACAATCCAGAAACCAGAATTTAGAAGGCTTCTATGAGGACTACGAGCATAACTACCACCAGTTCCAGCTACAGAAGAATTAACAGAATTAGATGTGAAGGGTGTTTGTGTCCTTGTTGAAAGCTCGTCATCAGAATGGAATCCATCTGAGTTGTCAGAGTCATTATCAACATAAGTTGATGATGAGGATGCAACATTACCCCAAGACATATGTACAATGTGACATTCTTTCTTAAGCTCTCTTTCCATAAGCAGATAGCAACCATCAGTTTGATCTTTAGTTAATTTCAGAAAAGAAAGCCCCCATCTGTTCCACTGTCTTTATTTATTGAAGCAGCTTGCAGCAATTGATGACTTCCAGAATAGTTGTCATGAATAAAAGGTCATCCTTCCAAGCAGCTATAAACAACTGACACGTTCCTATTTCGGAAGGGAAAACATTCAAGCACAAGCATACTTTGATAACTAAACCAAAAAGAAATTGCATTGACTGGCCTTCCCTTCTCAAACTGTTGAAGAGACGCCAGCAAGAGAAATGTAAGCAGTTATATTTCATCATGAACAAAACGAAGTTTATAATTCTCGCACAAACAAAAGACCGATGATTGTGGAATGACACTGTAAATATGAAGTAAAAGCCAAAGATGACAATTTGAATCTGTAACTGTGCTATGAATTCAACAATGTTGAATGCAAATTGTTTCAGTGATGAACAAACTCAATCAAAAACTTGAGTGGTACCAATGAGTTGTTTTCCTTTTTTGCAAATAGGTAAAGACTAAAGACTACTTGAGTGGTACCAATGAATTGTTTTCCTTTTTTGCAAATAGGTAAGCATAAAGACTACATTGGTCTGCCGACGGTGGAAATACTGAAATCTAATCAACAAAGGCCACCGGCAGCAATTCCACCAGTACTCTTCTCCACGAGGCCAAAGATTCTAGGAGAGTAAAATACCTCAAACGTAGAGAATTAGACAGGAGTTGGCTCGTCAGCGTCTATGGAAATGACCCAATTACAGCAACAAACGTAAGGAGGAAATGAAAAGAGAAGTTCACCACCACCATGAAAAAAGGGGCGAGTGCGATGCTCCTCCGCCAGAAGGAAAGACTTGAAAAGAATTGTCACTTCAAGATTTCTGCCCTTACCAATGCAAGTTCTTCAGTTCTTGCCCCTTCCCCTCCATCGTAGACTCACCGACAATGGGCGGCTCTTAGTCACGTGGGCATCTTTTTCGGGAGACAACCGAACGCGTGTAGCAATTTGACGATGGAGTCCAGCTAACTATCTGAGGAGTGACTATTGCATTTGAGTTTCGAGGGACTTAAAAAAAAAATTAATTAATTAGATATTAAATAGAGGTTAATTACTGAATAAGAGTAAAAAAAAATATGATTAGAAGATTGTAAAAATTGTAATTATAATTTTAGAACTAGATTCCAGTAAAATTATTTCTACAATTATCATTAAAAAATAATGAGAATATATATATATTATTTAGAAGAAAATAGGTTTTGTTATCTTTAACTATTTATTATTGAAAATTAATTGAGTAGATCATCTCCATTCTTAGTGTATCGCGTTGGTGCTATCACTCACTTAAAAATGTAATTTTGATGTATGGATAAAATTTTAAATTAGACTATTGTGTGATTATTGATATTATATGTCAAGTATACAAGTACAAGTTATTTGCCATAAATATTGAAGGAGCAATGGAGGATATCCAAATAGTTTAATGGTGATGAGATACATGATAAATTAAAGTCTCAATGGTCCAGAATAATCAGATGTTTGATAAATAAGGAAAACTCAACAGTAAAGCTTCTTCTCCTAAGTGAATTCTCTTGGCATGAAACTTTAGGTAAGTTGAGAGTTGAATTCCACCTGTATAAAAAAAATATCCATATGACTAAACTTAGGCATAGATAGACTTTGAAAGTGATTAGAGTCGATGATTTGATTGAGATTTGAGTCAAACATCTTAGATATATTAAAATGTGAACAAAATATGTATATTCATCTTTATTTAAAGAATACTTGACTAGGCAGATGATTAATACAAGAATAGTCTATTGATAATCAGATTTAGTTGACTGATAAGCCAACAAAAATAGTTATAACTAATTAATGACATTCTATTATAATTGTTGATGATCTCAATTTTCTACAAGAACAATCAATTGATAGCAGATTGAGTCGACTAAAGCTATCGTTGGAGTTGGTATGACCAGGACAACAATCAATTGGAAATAACAAGTAGCCAGCTAAATTCACCCTAAGAAAACAAAATGAAGGTAAATTGAAGATGATTTGATGGACTATAAATATGGACAAATGAGCAACAAAAAGAAAACTAAAAGTGTTGATACTTTCTCTATTTGTCTCAACAATATTATGATTTCACTTGTTCTATTTGTGATTCTCTTCGTGTTAAGTGTTCACTATGGGTGCAATCATGCCCTTAAGCATTAGGTTTTGATATTTGAAAAAAGATTTTAAGTTAGATCATATTATGATTACTAATATGGTGTGTCAAATATACAAATGTAGATTATTTGACATAGATATTATAGGTGAAATAAATGAAATCTCGTCAGATCAAAGGTGCTTGAATACTTAACAAGTTAAAGTCCCAACAAATCAAGGATGACCGAATGCTTAGTAGATAAGGAAGATCCAAAAACAAAGCTTCTTGGCATGTGAAATTTCTAAGGATGATCCTTTTGGCATATAAGTTGGCGTGAAATTGAGTGTTGAGTGCACTTGTACAAAGGGATATCCATGAGACTAGGTTTATGCACAAATTGAACCTTAGAAGTGGTTTTAGTCATAGCCGACTAAATGTAATTTTTGTCAATTGAAACTTGAGTCAATTATTAATGCAATCATGCACCAAGTGGTCAAATATGACCATATGATTTTGATGTATTTAGGTTCATATCATGTCACTCATGTTGTGTAAAGTGTATAGATGTTGATCACTTGACACTTACATTGCAAGTGCAATGAGGAAAGTCCAAATGGATCAAGATCGATTAGACATTTAGTATATTTGGAAAGACCAACTAATGTTGGGAGATTAATGAAGTCCAAGTAAATCAAGATTAACTTTACAATTAGCAAAGTAAGTCTTGCAAGTATTAGAAGAAAAGGAAATCCCAATAAGGGTTAGCAAATGAAAAAGTTTTAGAGGAAAGGCCTTTAATAGATGAGAAGTTGGGTAGGTCAAGTTCAATTAAATACCTGATAGATGATGAAGACCCAGAGATAAAGTATCTTGGAAAGAAAGAAGTCCTAGTAAATCGAGGTTTATTGGATACTTGGCACATAAAAAGTATTGGTGCAAACATGCCCTGAAGCATGGTATCCATGCAAAAAGTGTTAGTGCAAACATGTCCCTAAGCACGTGGTATTGCATATGATTTTGATGTTTGGGCTATATTTAAGTTAGAAGATACTTGTGATTAATATGTGTGTCAAGTATGCAAGTGAAAGAAACTTGACAGCTGAGAAACATGGGCCCAAAAATTAGGGTGATGAGGATCAACACTTCGCAAACTCTGTTTTGTTCAAATTAAAATTTTAATATTAAATGGAATAACAAATTATTAATTTTTAAGCCCTTCTAGGAAGTGGAGTCACGAAACATGGACTCTAGCTAAGAAGTCATTGAAACATGGGCCCCTATACTTGTGAACTCATTGAAGCGGGAAATACAAGCTAAGATGACTTTTTTATAGGTAAGCAATTGTTTTCTTCCTGTTCATCTATTTAAACTTAGCTCTCTGACTGCAATCTACCATTTTGATGTCATTTCTATGCTCATTTGTCATTGTAAAGGAGGACCCAATTGAATTAACCTCCCCGACAAAAAACAAGTAATGGACTGGATCCCTTGTGCTACACTTGAATTGTAGAAATTTTCATAACTAGTTTTGAGTGCAACCAGAGTCTTTTGTTGTGTCTTTGAATTCATGGCTAGTTTCGACCGCAACAAGAGTTGGTCACTGTAGTAAGTATTTTTGTATGATAAAACTTACCATAACTGCATCATCATGTTTTTTTTTAAAAGTTTTTAAAGATTTCATGGTTATTATTGTGTTGGTTTTTTTGCTTGATACTACCTAATTGCTTTTTGATACTATAGGAATAAAACATGTTTGACCTGTTTATGCTTTCATGAATACTATTGTCTTCTCATATGACACGACTGGAAAATCTTTTGTCATACTCATTAGTCAACAACATAGTTCTCCACAATTCTTTTTTATCTAATTAGCAGGTAATATCGGATCAAACTTGACTAAAACTGCATCATCATGTTGGCTTTTTAAAAAAAAAATTAAGTTTCAAGGTTATTGTTGTGTTGGTTTTTTTACTTGATACTACCTAATTGTTTTTTGATACTATAGGAATAAAACATATTAGATCTGTTTATGCTTTCATGAATACTATTGTATTATGGAATTAGTCAGATAATAACCTAGTGAATAGATGACATTTTCTATGTCAATTTTTATGCAAGTATATGGAAAAAAATATCATAACAAATGCAATAAACAGTCATTTAGTTATATATATATATTCCTAATTAATAAAATGTATATTGATTTGGTCTAAATGTAACCTTTTAATATGTTTGGATACTTCTCTTATGCATATTGTTTAATTTAATTGACATTTATGTAACCTTTCATATTTTGTACACATATTTTATTAAGATTTAAACCCGATTCCTTTTCCATTGTATTGATATTGACAAGCAATTGGACTTACAGGTATTAAAAAAATCTATGGGACTAGATCCGACAAGTTGTGGTTCACGGGTAGAGAAAACAAAAGTCCGACCATTTACAACCAAACTATTTGATTTTTCTATATCTGCCTCTTCTGGTCTCAAGTGAGAATGCTTTTTTATACTCATGACACATGTTGAGTAAGCATTTTAAGATGATTGATATACACATATGCAACTATAGATGCATCCTATTATATGCTTATCATAAAACTTATGTCCATATCCTTTTCGATTAAATTTGTTGCATGTACATTCATAAATATAACAGATTAGGTTATGTTAGCACTTAGATAACTCTTGGACTTTTGTAGATGATTAAAATATGGAAGATGCACATAGTAATTTATAGTGTTCACTTCATATTGTTACGCAAGTTGTAGCCTATGACATTGATATTGTTTATCCTCTACTAGAGACTTGAATTATGGAGTTCGTTGATTTTGGTAGTGAAATGAGGTGAGACTTTTGACTTTCATATTTTGAAGTTTGGGTGATTTTTAAAGCTAAAATAGCAGTAAGATATTGTAAAGGGGGCCCTTTTTTTTGAACTTGACTCAGGTCATCAAAATCTCAGACACGACACTGGTTTGGAAACCCCCAAGTCCCTATTCGTTAGGTGAATCACTACTCGATAAAACACCACTATATTTTCTCCTTTTTGAAAACTTTCTAGAGGTAGAGAAACTTTTATAAAATCACAAGTACATTAGCAAAAAATTTGGCTTAAAATATATTTTAAATTAAGTGAAGAAATCCAAAGAAATAGCAAAAACAAACGATTAAGAATATGACAATAGCTACAAAAAGTAATTAAATAATAATACCAAGCTGCCTGAAATTATGAGCATCACACTGCCTGTAGAAGATTGTTAAACGAGTGTATTAGAAAAGAGTTGTGAGCTTGTTGATGATCTGGTCGAGCAACATGGAGTCTCTATTTACAGTTGTTCATATAATTTGGTGGACCAACTTAGCCATTTTGGTTGACCAACCCGTGAGATTCGACCATTATCTGCAACAACAATTATCCATATGTTGGTTGACTAACTTTGTCATTTTGGTCGATCAACCCATCTGATTGACCACTTTCTACATATTGGTTGACTAAAACTATTGTCATATACACCGCTTTATGTGGAACGACTGCTGATTGCATTATCTGGTGGACCAACCAGCACATCCTGTTTAACTAACTCAAAAAAGTTTCACTGTTCATGACTCTATCACCTAGCAACGTCATTTGTTGAAAGAACAAATGGTCCACTATTTTGTCACTCTAATCAACCAATTTAGAAAAGTTCTAAGACACCATCTCATTAGCAACATCAACTACTCACTTTGTACGACCTTATCTGTTGATCGACTTTCTAGTGACTTCATCACGTGATCGATATATTATACATAAGGGTTTGAGTCTTATATTCAATCTTTCGACTTGCGAGGACTTCTCCTTAACAGGAATTCATCCTCCATGCTTTTTGGACTTCTCCTACCTTGCATCTGGTCTCCAGACCCACAAAGACTTTTCCTACACACTTGCCACACAAGTGAGATCCATAATTTATCCAAACTCAAATACTTGTCAAACATCGAAACTCCATATCCAAGGCATGATTCCACCAACAATGCAATGCTTCCAAAAACTCACAAATGTTTACACTAGGCTTTCTCCCATTCCATGTTTCTTGAGTAGTTTGATATTCAATGTTAGAGACCAATTAGATAAGTAAACTACACCAGAAATAACTTCAGCCAAAACTCTCTTGGCATATTTTTGGTTTTAGCATACATGTTATCATGTTAAGAATGACTTTATTCTTTCTCTCAGATACTCCATTTTGTTATGGTAATCTAGGAACTGTGAAAGGATGATGAATTCCTTGAGTTTCAAAGTGAATTTTCCTTCCCAATCATATCTCAAAGTTGTGATGTTATACTAATTCTCCTTTTCTACCAGACTCTTGGAATTTTTGAAAGTAATTAAAGCTTCTAATATTTTCCTAGGGAAATAAATCCAAGTTTTTCTATTAAAATTATTGATAAATAATAGGAAATATTTACTCTTACCAAGTGAAGGTGGATTGATTTGTCCACACACGTGTATGCACAAGTTCAAGAGGCTTGATTGTTATGAATGTTGCTTCTTTTGGAAAACTCCACCTAGCATGTTTGTCGAGAAGGCATGCTTCACATTTGACTTTAGACTAGTCACACCTTCTTCCATTTGAAATTGGATAAGAGACTTTTCCTCTTCCTCTTATCCTTCCACAGTCTTTAGGTGATGGTTGGCTTCTTTCTTCATGATTAGAGTTGTTTGTTGCTTCTACTTGGTCCAATTTGGCTATGTCCATGTCCTCTTTCTCATCCATGTGATCTAAAATAGTTATTTCCTCATCCATCATTGTTTAGTAGAGCCATGGTTTTAAGAACTTGCTCTAGTGAGTCTTCTTGTCTTTTCTTAATCTTTTCTTCGTGCCTCCAATTCTTCAATAGTCATTGAGTCTAAATATTTTGTTTCTTCAGTGAGATACATAATATAATTAAATTTAGGAGTCAAAGAATGAAGAACTTTTTCTATTACATATAAACCTTCTATCTTTCATCCATATCTCTTGAGTTGATTCACAATTACCTTCATCCATGAACAATAATCCGAGATGGATTCAGACTCTTTCATTGCAATGTTTCAAAATCACATGAAGTTTCACTTTCTTTACTCTATCAACACCTTGGAGAGCCTTTGCTAGTATATGTTGATGCAGTCAGCACCGATAATCAAACTTGTATTTTGATGTCTGACAAAAGGTTTAAAATTAGACATCATATGTTTAATATGTCAGTTAAGTGTGCATGTCACTTAACATGAAAAGTCCTAAGACCAGACATTAGGCATCGAAAAAATCTAGTGGATCAGAAGGACGAGACATTAGGTAAGGGAGTCTTAGTAGATCAAAAGGATCATACACCAGGCAAAAGACCAGATAAACTAATCTGCCAAAACACTTGATGGGTCAGCTGGACCAGACATCAAGGAAAGTTTGGTGGGAGGATCGAAGACTAAGCAGAAAAAGAAGTCCAAACAAGTTAGTTAGACCAGATGTTTAGCAGGTGAGTAAGATAAATTTGAGAGAGATCTTTAGTTCGGGAAGGAAATGAGGACACGTCCAGTTGGGACAACCTTAGCATTAATCCGACTGAAGAAACCAAAAGAGGTTTCCAAGTTGATATCATACAGTCCTAACTATCAGATTATTCATGCACAAATATATATTTCTAACTCTGTTTTATAGGATTATTATTATGTATATTGTGTTAACTTTATTTTGCGGAAAAACAAAGTTCTCTGTGACCGAAGGGTTCAGGTCACCGAACATGATGGTTTGGTCAACCAATTTGAGTAGATAAGATCAAATCAAATCAAATTCGAATCAAGTCAAAAAAGGAAACAAAAATTCAGTCGACTGAAAAGTAAGTTCAGTCGACCGATCATATTTGGTAACAGGAGATTGGATATGATCGAATCAGTTAACAAAGGAAACTCAAGGGTTCAGTCGATCGATCATAGGGTCGATCAATCAAAGACATATGGTAAGTGCGGATCAGACAAGATCGAGCAGCAAAGGAAGCTTTGATATTCAGTCAACTGATCAGGAGGACCAGTTGACCGATCAAGCAAATTTCACAGAAGATATGATCTAGGCGTATCGTGAACCTGGACACAAACTCGGGCATTTTCTCAAGTTCGGTCGATCAAAAAAAGGTTTAATCGACCAGATGAAAAGTTTATAAAAGAAGCCTCGAGATCCAAAGCTGAGTAATTATCTTCTCTATTAAGTCTTCAAATCTCTCGTTCTACTTTGCAATCAAGCTCTATTTGTCTGTGCTTCATCGACAACCAACAACCTATGCCAAATATTGATCATTCTAAGTTGTTGGTAATTTTATATAGTGCATATTTCATTTGTAAAGAATATCAACTTGTGCTATTTTCTATATCTTTTGTACAAGGCTTTCTCCGCCTCCAATAGATTTTTAGAAGGAGAAGTTTAGTGAATTGCAGGGATCGTGAGCCTTGGAGTAGCAGTCGCTGGATTGTGAACCAAGTAACTGATCGTGTTTTTCTGTTTTACTATTTCTGTTGTGTATCTCTATTTTGTTTTATAAAAAGAAAATATAGATTTTTAACGAGCGATATTTACCCCTCCTATCACTAAATTTGGTCCTACAATTTGTATCAGAGCAAGGTTGCTCTAAATATGCTTAATCTCCTTTTGGAGACTTTTAAAAATCTTTTTTCCTTCTTTAAACATTTTTTTTAAAATCCTTTATTTATTTTGCTACATTTCTTACACTGCTTACCCAAGACCTTAAAAAAGTCTCAAAATCTTTAAAGTTTATTTTTGCAAGGAAATGTCCCAACAAAAAAGGTTCAATACCGTTCATCCACCTCTCTTCAACGACAATGACTTCATCTACTGGAAGGGGAAGATGAAGTACTTCTTGCAAACTAAGATCGACATGTGGATTATTGTTAATAACGACTTCACACTACCAGTTGACGAAATCGAAAAACCATAAGAGATGGAGAAGTGGACAACGAATACCAAAAAGAATGCGCAATTCAACGCTCGGGCCACAAATACAATAATGTGCGGTCTCACAAAAGTAGAGCTAAATCAAATCGGTCCATTCAATAGCGTGAAGAACCTCTGGGACAAACTAATCAAACTCCATGAAGAATCGTCTGACACAAAGGTAACAAAATGAGACTTGTAAATTCTTTATTTAATATACAAATGGAGAATGGAGAATCCACAAGCCAACTACATGCAAGAATCAAAGACATCTTAAACGAACTCCACTCAATCGGGCAAACGGTGGAAAATTGTGATATCATAAGGTACGCCCTAAAAAAATTTCCCCTAAATACATTGTGGGCATCAATGGTTGATGCATACAAGGTATCTAGGGATCTTTCCATTGTAAAATTAGATGAAATATTTTGTGAATTTGAATTATACGAACAGACTAACTCAAGTCAAATCAAGAAAGGTATAACTTTGCTTGCATGACAAATTAAAAGCAAAGAAACCAAGTCAAAACCCCGACCCAAGTCAGAATCAAACGAGGAAGACGAACACGTAACCACAGAAATCTTAAACTAGTTCGAAAAATGTTCAAGAAGAAGAAGGGTTTCACCAAAAGGGATATCAAAAGAACAATCCAATCAAAAGGCAAGCAAGCAAGTCAAATCAAACCAAGCAAGCCTAAATAGGAGGTAACTTGCTACGGGTGCAACGAAAAGGGATACTATAACACTACAAGAAAAAAATGAAATACCGACGGAATATTCTGTCGGTATTCCGTCGGTATATAGCCTTACTGACGGAATACTGACGAAATTTGCTCAGTCGATTTTATTCTCGTCATAGACGACGATTTCCGACGGAATACTACTTCCGTCGGTAAATACCGACAGAATAAATATTTCATAGATAAACATTACCAACGGAATCACTAGTTCCGTCAGTAATTACCAACAGAAATACTGGGTTTCGTCAGTAATTACCGACAGAAAGAGTGATTCTGTCGGTATTGTATTGGAAATAAAGATTGTATATCGATACGGTTCCGACGGAATTAGTTATTCCGTCGGTAATTACAAAAAAAAATTATAATTTATAATTATTCTGTTTACAATTTTCATATCAACCTAAACCATTTCAAACGATGGCTATACAAAAATCATCCATACAATCCATTCACACACATACACATACAAACTGACTTAAAATCCATTCACATGCATACACATACAAACTAACTTAAAATTCATTCACATACACATACAAACTAAACTTCAAATTCATTCATATACACATATAAACTAAACTTCAATTCCATTACAAACATTAAAATTCTCGATCACAATCCTTTCACATTTATATAAAAACAAACTAAACAATCTCTAAATACAAAGAAATCTATAGATAAATCTCCAAATACAATCCTACAAAATTATGAAATAAAAATGAACATTATGTATAACCAAAATATGTAATACAATCATATTTTAGATCATAAACAGAATATAATATCAGATGATGATGATTATCAAAAATGAACACTAGGGAAAAAAAATTACTTGAATCATATTTTGGATATCAGATGATGATAATGATGATAAATACATCCAAATACAATCATATCAGTAGAGACTCTTGAAAAATATAATAAAATATTTAGACCTGAACATATTATAATATCAAAACAGAATAAAAGTATTTTGCATGATTTATGTATGATAAATAAAAAAACTACAACAAAGTTGAACAAACCTCAGAACAACCTAATCAACATGGTCTCATGGGTCTTGAGTCTCTTGGGACTCAAAATCATATTGTGTTGGGGTGAAATTAATAATGATTGCTTGAAAATAGGTCATGACAGCATCATAATTCGCTTGCTGAGCGGTCATCCTCGCCTCTCGCTTAGCCATTCTCTACTCCTGAGCAATCACTCTCTGATCCTAAACGATTATTCTCTTATTCATTGTGACCAGTTGAGTGTCAAATATGTAACATCAATAACTGCTTGTCCAATCACATGACTTTTTTTTCCCAGGCTTCAAAACCTTGTTTTCAGATTAATATCATTAAGAAAAAACACTTTTTTAGATTTATTATCTTTTTCTATAGAATTAATTCTTAGAACTCGCATTAGATAAGATTGACTGAAATTGAGTACAAAACAAGCAGTGATGCATCGCTGTTGGTTAATTAATTAATTAATGACTTTCGAAATAAAAGTACAATGATTAAATTTTTTAATAAATAATTAAAAATTTTAAAATTTTAATTTCAATTATAATATTATATATATATATATATATATATAAATTAATAAAAAATAAATTTAAAAATATTAATTATTTGAATGAATCTCGGTTAATCCTTCCTAATTTCTGATCCATAGAATCGAATTATTCGTTCCATCAATATTTTTTTATTAATCATTTTTTTATATACAGAAACTTGCTCATCAGCAAACAGTTCTTCTCACTGTGAGCCATCACATTCTCCAAAGGACAGCTGAATGACACATTTCATCAGAGGAGATGTATCATTAATTTGCTGAAATGAATCCTTTTTTCTGATCCCATATCTTTCTTGCCACAGGACAAAAACTCTTGTCATCATTCAGTAATCAGTACAATTTTCATCAATTCCATTCAATTATTAAAAAAAACTATTATAAAATTAATATTCATGCAAAGACGGCCTCCATATAATATCAGTTTCTTGACAATACATGCAGTACTGTCATATCTAACAGCATTAAGGCAGGCAAAGATACTGATAATTAGATCTTGGCAAAGACATGCGGGACAAACATTGATGTATTCTATACATGGAGGATTTTAACTCGAGATGTAGAGTAGTAGGTTCCATCTCTCTACACATGTTGGTGAGGTCTAGAGATCATGAAAGGCGCGTACATAGACCTAGAGATAGATTGAGAACTATATTCATGAAAGGCGCACTTAATGAGGTCCTAAAGCATGCATGCAAGTTCACAATCAACTAGTACTGAAAGTAACAGTACATGTTGGTGAGGTCTATGTGATTGACAATTCTTTGCTCTTGCTCCAATATCAAACCTTGCACTGAAGGTATGCTGCCATCCTGGTGGTAAAAGATGATGAGTTGTGATCAGACAATAAAATCCAAGTGAAGTGCCAAATCATATTCAATGAAGGGTGAGCCTTCAAAAAGAAAAGGAGCGTACACTACACTACCTGAGACAAGGATGTGGGGCCTTGGCCGTTCAGCGAGAAAGGGTCTATCATCAGGTAATTATTGGCTCCGTGCTCTTCATTTTCCATTGCTTCTTCCTCAACGTTGAACTGCTGCAAAAAACAAAAACAGTAAAAAAAAAAAAAAAATACAATCTATATTCACATATATGATAGCATCGAAAAGTATAGTTGACGAATTACCTCTATTTGATTCATGGTGCCATCAAAGGCCATGCCACAGTCACCAAACATGGTATCCACTGAAGCAAGCGTCATGGAGAGAAACTGGTGATACATATAAAATTAATGAATAATGTAGGTATAATAAAATTTTCTCTTTAATTATATTAAGTATGCATGACTCTACCTCAACTTGGTTTTGCAGAGATTTTACATAGTTGATAATCGCATCGAGGACAAGTGCTTTTCCAGTGACCTGGGCAAATCACAAAGCAACAACAGCAACAACAATGTATCGTTGTGATGTGAATAGGACACGGATAAAATAAGCCGACGTGGATGGATCCAATGAACTAAAGATTAAATATTTGATTTGTTACCTGGTCACATCCAGGAATGAGACTTTGCAGCAACTTCATCCGCTCACTAATCCTTTCCCTTCTAACCTAAACACATTCAAGTTATACGCAGAATGATATGCTACTTAATCAATTAATCTTTTAAGTTGGTGCATGCAGAGGGACTAGTACTCTTTCTGCAAGACTGTGGCTATTTGTTGCTTGGCCTCTCCTTGCTCTCACGCTAACAAATGCTTCTGTAGTCGGAGGCTTGGCTTCATTGCTTCGCTTCCCTGATTTCTTATTCTTTCTCTCCTTTCCTTGTTCCTTGATAATTGCAGCAATTTGTTACAAAACAATTTTAAAAAGTTCATTCGTCGAAGAAATTAAGGGAAGTGTATAATGTAGATGCAAGAATTATGTAGGTTACCTGGGATTTAGTGATCAACAAGCTAGATTTTTCATTATAACTTGCTCTTTCTTGCATCGTATCAAAATGAGATTCTTTTTGTTCTCGACCGATAAAAGTACTCATGCTGATAGTCGGGTTCTCTTCGAAGAAGTAGCTGATGGAGCAGTCATTGGTAGTGGCCACGGTCTTTTCCCAATCGTGTTGATGGAAGCATATTTCAGCAGTATTGGTGTTTGGAAGGTGCCAAGAGAAGGCCATGGTATGTAGATTGTTGTAGACGAAGACGAGAATTGAGATAGAGCAACGAAGAGAGAATGGCAATGGCAATATTTGTTGAGGGAGAGAGGTTGTCTCTGTCTTATCAAATGCTACCTTCTCTCGAGGCATTAAATAGAATGGAAACTTTTTGTCGACACTCCCACTTGGATTTGATAGTTCACTTTTGTGTGAAATGTATGTCAAAATAATTTTGTTGTACAGTCGAGAGACCGTACAAATTGTCTGACACACACAAAAATATATATATATAACTCGAGGACACGGACTGTTCAATTATAAAAAATATATTGTTTCAATTATGAGAATCAAATTTACGATCTCATGTCATGCGCAGGGATTTTTTTTATTTTTTTATTTTTAATCAAGTATTAGAGTTTACAACTTTCCGTATACAATCAAATAAATCAAGAAAGTACTGTAACGTCTGATGTGATATTTTAGCTTCATCAATCATTCAATCATCGTATGTGTATCTTGTATGTATATTCTGTAAGTGAATTGAATCTTGATTATTTAAAAAATACACTTTACTTTTTACCATCAGTCTTGGGGGATGCTTTTCGTTGTTTAATGATCTCACATAATTGGATGCTTCAATACAAGATCTACCAAAACAGAAATTACATTTGTAAATTGGACTGATCATCTGCCATCTTTCCCAATCATTAGCCCCATATCCACTTGTTTTTGACAAAATTTTCCAAGGGTCGTATTCAGGTTTTAGGTTTTTGATATTTTATCAAATAGCACACTCAACTTTAAAAATTATTGAAAGGGCCAAATTATACTTTAATATAACTATCAAAGGATACATTGGTTCCTCAAATACCTCCACCCAACTAGCTTCGTCTCACTCATTTTCACTCAACCCACTTGTCATCCACAAGTATTGAACCACTCTCCTACTCATCCAAATGATGTACCGTTGCCCACAACTACCACCAGAAAAGCCTACCGAAACTGTCTTTTCAAAATTGCCTCCTAAACCTTTGGTAATTGTCCATTTCTCTCCACATTTCAGCCATAATCACATAAATATTTCTTCTACTTATTTATAGCATTAGCAACCTCTGGAGTTGTTCAATGTGTTTGATGGTTGTTAAAACCCCAGGTTGTATCTTCATAAAAGAGCATACAGTTTTCAAGCAAACCCTAAGTTTCTTCTCTACACTACTACAAGTTCTCATGTAAGTTTTCAACGTGTTAGAATAATGAATGAGTATCTTCTCTAGAACCATATACTTATCCATCGCTTTGAACTCTCTGGATCATTAAACACTTTTTATCAAAAACACTTTTGATGATCAAGTGCTTGATTTTAAGTGCTCTATGACCATTAAGCACTTTTTGTTAGAATGTTGAGTTTCCCTAAGTCACATGAATTCTAAAAACCACATAAGAACTCGAACAAAGAAATACAACCCCTAGAAGATCTAGTTTCAGTGTGAACATGACATAACAAAGTAAATAAACCAAATACTGAGACAAAGAACCTGATTACAATGGAAGAGACATTATCTCAGATAGCGTTGTCCTCAACGATTAAAGATCTTGCAGAAGAAGAAGAAGGAAGGTCTTCCGAATGAGTTAGGGTTGACAGCGCCGAAAAACCTTCGTCAATGGGGAACGGGGAACAATCCCTTATATAGGAGATTCAGCTCATTATCAACTCATAGATAATAACAGAATAAATTTAGGATTCTACACGACTAAGTTCATATCCATTAACCCGAAATCCAATAAGCCTTAGTTAGATCACTTAGACGGGTTCAGTTTGTATTCGCATATACAAATATAAATAAGCTCACATAATAGAGATAAATTCTACAATCTCCCACTTGGACTATTTGTGATGTGTAAGTGATATATAAGTATAACTTTAGTTGATATCAAACTTTATGGGTACAGAATACCTCTGTAAATAATATAGTCTATTAACTTCATTGTTATAGGACTAAAAAGGTCATAGCTACTACATATGCCTGTAACAAGACCAACAGTAATCATAATACCAATGTCATTAATGACATAAATCAAGATGTAAATATGTAGTAGAATATATGAAATGTGATCGGTATATGTCAATTTCTAACTATTTTTAAAGTGACCCAAAAAGGTCTGATCATATTTACTAAAATTTTATGTTAAACTGCAATATCAAATCATGATCCCTTATGATTCCAAAAGGAACCCATGTCATATTTATAAATATTAAATGCTAAACAGCAATAGTAAATCATAATACTTTATTTCAGAATGTCAAACAAACAAATAGTATTCCCATTAAATATTTTGAATTTTAAGTACGTACAATAATCAAAATAAAATATTTATCTTTATTAACAGATATAGAGCAATAAAATAAATACAGATTCCCACTAGATGAGTTCTTCTTCCATAAGAATGACTCTCATATCCACAACATGCACATGAAACACCTTAGGCACAAGCCCTTGGTTAGTGGATCGGCCAACATGAAATCTATGCTGATATGCTCTATATGATCTGACGATTTTAAACTCTTTCTTTAACCATCAAAAGCTTGATGTTGATGTGCTTGGACTTCGACGAACTGCGGTTGTTCTTGGCATAAAGTTCTTCGACTTTATTATCATAGTTGATTCGCAATAGCCTATCAATGACATCAGCAATCTACAACGCTGTGATGAAATTTCGCAACTAAATTCTGTGATTGGATACTTCGTAGCATGCTATCAACTCTACCTCCATAGTAAAAGTGACCTCCTGCTATCCAAGCATCCAGCAAAATCAGAGTCTGAATAATCATCACCTTCAGATGATCTGACCTCCGATACGTGAGCATGTGTTCTTTAGTTCTCTGAAAATATCGCATTACTCTCTTCATTGTTTTCCTGTGTGATGGTCATAGGTAACTTACGTATCTGCCTAACATCCCTACTATAAACGATATATCTGATCGTGTACAAACCTGTGTATACATGAGACTTCACATAGCTAACGCATAAGAAAATTATTCCATCTCTTTTATTTCAAGTTTAAGTCGTGGACACTGCTGCAAACTGAATATGTCACCTCTAGACACAGGTGTGTCACCAAGTGCACAGTTTTGCATGTCATACCTTATAAGCACCTCTTCGATATAGGTCTGTTGTGAAAGTCCAAGAATGTCTCTTGAACGATCACGACATATCTGTATGCCTAAAACAAAGGATGTTTCACCAAGATCTTTCATTTCAAAATGACCGGATATAATGACTTGGTTTCATGCAGCAGATCTTTATTATTGCTTACAAGCAATATATCATCCACGTATTGGACAAGTATAACAAACTTGCTCTCACTGAACTTGACATATATGCATTGATCAACAGGGTTCTCCTTAAATCCAAATAAGATAATCACTCGATCAAATTTTCAGTACATGGACTTCGTAAATCTACATACTAGGGGCTTTGAGTCCTCAGACTCAAAATTCTCCGATTGCACCACATATACAAACTCCTCAATGTCACCATTGAGAAATACAGTCTTTACATCCATATGGTATAACTCTAAATCAAAAATGAGCTACAAGTGTCATGATTACCCTAAAAGAGTCTTTCGTCGACACAAACAAGAAAGTCTCTTTATAATTAATATCTTCCTTCTGAGTGAATCCCTTTGCAACAAGACAAGTCTTATACTTTTCGACATTGCCCCATGAATCCCGTTTGGTTTTAAATATCCATTTGCAACCAACGGATTTTGTACTTCTGACAATTCGACAAATTCCGAAACGTCATTGTCTGTCATAGACTTTAACTCTTCTTTCATAACGTTAATCAATCTTTCAAGGTTAGAGCATTGTTTGATCTCTCGAAAAGATGGATCACTTTCCAATCTTATGTTAAACTCATGCTCTTGAAGATAAACATAATCACGAGTAATCGTGAATCTCCGTTCCCTTGTAGATCGCCTTAGTGGCACTTGTGGTTGAGGAGGTTGAGGTATCTGCTCAGTAATATGAGGCAGTATCTCAATCTCAGTAGAAGATTCCTCCAATTGTATTGTAGATGATGCGAGAATATCTTAACTCACTAATCCCACTATACGTGCAATATCCGTAAAGTAAGGTATGGAAACTACACCACTACTTATTGTACTAGTAGTGACCACAGGAGAATCACTAATGCTTTCCTCAAAAGATACTTCCCTAACCTTAGCGTTCCCACTGTCCTCTATAAATTTGATATTTTTCATTTCGAAAAAGGATCTATTAGAAGGATCATAGAATTTATACCCCCTTGATTTCTCAGAGTAACCACAAAATTACAGCTAACTGTCCTTGAGTCCAATTTTTTTTTTTCATTAGGCCTGTAAGGTCTAGCCTCAGCTGGACAACCTCAAACGTATAAATGCCTAATGTTAGGCTTCCTACCCGTCCACATCTCGAATGAGATTTTAGTTACTTTCTTACTAGGTACTCTGTTAAGTAGGTAAACTGTAGTCTTGAGTGCCTCACCCCATAAAGACTCCGGTAAAAAAGTAAAAATTATCATACTTCTTACCATGTCTTTTATGGTACAATTGTGTCGCTCAGCTACACCATTCTGACTGGGAGTACTATGCATGGTATACTGAGGCACAATCTCACACTCAGTAAGGTATTTCACAAAGGGTCCTGACATTGTTCACATATCCATCATATCGACCGTAATATTCACCTCCACGATCGAATCTGACAACTTTAATTTTCTTACCCAATTGAAGTTCAACTTCGATTTTAAAAATTTTGAACATGTCCAAAGATTACAACTTCTCATGAATAAGGTACAGATAGCCGAATCGAGAGTAGTCATTTATAAAGCTAATAAAATGTGTGTCCATTCTAAGATGTCTTAGGGAATGGTCGATAAATATTCGTATGTATTAGCTCCAAAATGTCACTACATCGGTTTGTAATCTTATTCCTTTTGTCAGTTATTTTCCTCTTAACACACTCTATGCAGACATTAAAGTTTGACATGTCAAGGGAATTGAAAATTCCATGTGACATTAACCTTTCTAGGCATTATTTGGATATATGTCCTAAACACCTACACCACAACATGAAAGAATTCTCGTCGTCAATTTTACGTTTCGTACATATACTATGCATAATTACATTGTCAACCATAGGAGTTAAGGTGTTTAATTGATAAAGCTTATCAACCAAAGAATCATTGTCAACCAACACTGAGTTTAAAAAATACTAAACATTTCATTTTCAAATGAACAAGAATAACCTGATTTGTCCAAACAAAAAATTGACATTGAATTCCGTCTGAAAGATGGTACAATAAAAGTATTTTTTAAATCCAAATAGACATCAGTTCTTAAATAAAGCCTAAAAACACCTATGGACTCGACTTTTGCCTTTTGTACATTCCCTATATAGATGTATCTTTCACCATCAAGCGGAAGATGACTCTTGAGATAACCTTGTATAGTGATACTTATATGAGTAGTATCACCGGTATCTATTCACCAAGTGTCAGTGGGTACAATAGCTAAATTGACTTTCAAACTAACAAAGTTGAAAAGTTTATCCTTCTTTACATGCCAGTAGACGTGCTTGAGGCAATCTTTCTTCATATGGTCTTTCTTCTTGCAAAAGAAACAAGTGGACTCCTTATCCTTCTTCTTATGCTGCTTATGGTCATTGCCTCCAGACTATGTAGTTTGCTTTTATTTTCCTTTATTGGTGATCCTTTTCCTCTTTTTGTTTTACCACTGAGAACCAGATGCTAGGTGAGCACTTTCAGGTACCTCAGTCTCTTCTCCTCTTGCACGCATTGAGCTATAAGCACATTTAATATTCACTTTTCCTTTTGAGTATTATATGAAATCTTAAAAGTAGTGAACAATGCAAACAGAGACATCAAGACGAAATGCGCTAACATAGACTCAGACATTTCAAGTTTTAGTACTTTTATACTTGTGCCGATATTGGACATCTCCATAATGTACTCTCTGATATTTCCTTTGCTATTATACCTTATAGTCATCAACTTTTAAAGAAGTGTGGTGGTCTCGACCTTTTCGTTTGCTACGAAATGGTCTGCTAATTAACTTAGGAAACTCATAGCATCCTCTCCCTCAGTTATCAAACCTTTAATTGGTGTCGGTATAGAAAGTCTCATGACACTTAGACTCATGCAGTTCGATCACCCTCACAGCTGAAATTCAACCCTCTGCTCAACAGTGCTAGTACTAGTCAGGGGTGCAGGCCGATCATTTCTCAATGCATAGTCTAAGTTCATATAGCCTAAGAATACGATAACATAATCTTTCTATGCTGTAAAATTTATACCAGTTAGTGTAAGAATGTTATTAATACTTGCACTTACATATTGCACTAGAATTAAAAGAGAGAAAATAATGTAAACTCACGATTTAATAAAAGCCAATAACAGATATCAGATAATAAGTATCTAAAGTTATGCAAATAGAATAATGCAAATAAATGGACTTTTATGATATATCAAATACAACATTGCATGTTATTCTTTGGACTAAAATGTAATTTGTTAGTGGTACTCTCTAATATAACTTAACCTTAGGTGACCACATATTGTGTCTTCCTTTGGGCTGACACATTATACACATATTGTATACTTTATATGAGTTATATGTCAGTCTCTGACGCAGCGCAAGCTGTCAAAATGCTCAGAGGCTCCGAATCAGATTTAAACGTTGAAATTTGGGTCCGAAACTTGATGATTATGAGTTTCCCTGTAACAAACATAGATCTCAAAATTCTGCACATATGAGCATAGACGGAGCCTGATACCGAGTCTCAAGTCAAAAATTATGACCTCTGGAAGATAACTTTGTCGAACCCGCATCAATAGCTTACAACAACTATAATCAGCCACACAATATGACTTCCTTTAGGCCGACATATTTTGCGCATGATCTGAATAAAGTAAATTTTATTCCTTAATTAGTTGTAAGCCCTTAAACATATATCCGGCATAAAAGTAATTTTCCTTTAGGTTAATTACTTTTAGCATAGATATACGTCTACCAACACAAAATATATTAAACCTACCGAAGGTGTCTTCCTTTGGGCTGGCACAATAGTTCAACTTAGTAGCATATGCGTAGATAGACCCAAGAAAACCAAAGGAGCTTTAATCGAACAGAATTTTATCAACCTTAATTGCTCAGGTTTAAACTTACCAATCGATTGATATTGTATGGCAATTGATTAGTTTCCAATCGATTGCCTTAATCGATCTGAAAATCTACTATATGCGATCTTATGACCATCAATCGATTGGGATGTGTGTCAATCGATTGGTGATAACCAATCGATCTAGCTAATCAGTCACAGAACTTCTGTGTTCAATATCACAAGTGTCAATCGATTATCGAGTCTTGGCAATCGATTGGTGTTCGCCAATCGATCCGCCAATTGATCACAGAGCCTACTATATTCGATCTCAAGTCCATCAATCGATTGGTGACAATTACCAATCGATTGGTGTCTTCAATCAATTAAAATTGATTATGTATCCGATTTTAGGGTTGTCAATTGATTGGCATAAATAATTGAACTGATCGATTCAAATCGCTATGGTGTCTAACCTTAAGAGCATCAATTAATTGGTGAATCACCAATCAATTGGTGGCAGCAGTCGAACCGATAGTCGATTTAAAAATTAATCCATGATTGATCAAGTCGTGCCAATTGATTGGTAGAATGCACCAATCGATTGGTTATCAACTGATCGATCGGCCAATTGATTTATATCGATTCTATTCGCAAATTTTAGCTTGGCAATCGACTTGACAAAGGAAAACGAGGTTAGTAAATCGATTGGCCCATCACGATTTGACCTAAAATTAGATCAAATGCGGTGATTTTCCACGAAGACAGTGGTGGTTTCCGTCGTTCTTCATGTTCTTCGCAGAAATACGAAAAACATGGAAAACCAAGCCTTTGTTAGGTCTTCTTTTACAACATTTCAATGATCAAATACTAGGAAAACCTAATCTAGCATGTGAAACAATAGATCAACAAAAAACTTAACTCTATTGCCATAGAATACGATGAAACAAAACCTAGGTTCTGATACCACATGTTAGAATATTGAATTTCCCTAAGTCGCATGAATTCTAGAAACCAAATAAGAACTCGAATAGAGAAATACAATACCTAGAAGATCTAGTTTCAACGTGAACATGGCATAACAAAGTAAATAAACCAAATACTGAGACAAAAAACCTGATTGCAGTGGAATAGCCATTGTCTCAGATAGTATCGTCCTCGACGATCAAAGATCCTGCAGAAGAAGAAGGAGAAGGAGAAGGAAGGTCTTCCGGAGGAGTTAGGGTTGACGGTGTCGAAAAACCTTCGTCAATGAGGGAAGAGGGTTATGTCAAGATATCACAATCCAACGAGGACCAATCCCTTATATAAGGGATGCGGCCCGTTATCAGCCCATAGATAATAACAGAACGGATTTAAGGTTCTACACGACTAAGTCCACATCCATTAACTCGAAACCCAATAAACCTTAGTTAGATCACTTAGATGGGTTCGGTTCGTATTCGCATATATGAATTACAAACATAGAGGTAGAAAAAGTAGAATAGACTTAGGGTGTTGACAATCATCGAGGTGAAACTGAAGTCCTATAATCATTCCCCCAATCCAAACTTCTTGCGTGTTCTCCACTCAATTCTTCTCTCCCAATCTCTCTCTCTCTCTCTCTCTCTCAGCCTCTTGCTTGAGTTTGACTCTTACAGCTTGTGACCTTCTAGATAACTTGCTTCGCGAATTCTATTAGTATTTGATTTTACAGTCCTCATGGGATTGATATATTTATTACTTGATAACAACCGTGCACTTGCGGTAAACACACATCAGTAGGTGAACTCAACTATTTTCTAGGATTACAAGTTAAACAAACCAAGGAAGGCATTTATATTTATCAAACTAAGTATGCTAAAGAACTAATTAAAAGATTTGAAATGAAAAATTCTAAAGACTTAGCAACCTCAATGGCTTTAAATGTGAAATTGGATAAAGATCTAAGTGGAAAAAGTGTAGATGTCAAGTACTATAGCAGTGTTATAGGTGGACTTTTGTACCTAACTACTAGCCGACCTGATATACTTTTTATAGTAGGTATGTGTGCAAGATTTTAATCTTGTGCTAAAGAGTCACATCAAGCAGGAGTTAAAAGAATTTTAAGGTACCTAAAAGAAACTCAAAATATAGGATTATGGTATCCAAGAACAAGTAATTTTGACTTAGTAGGGTTTATTGATTCAAACTATGTTGGATGTAAGTTAGACAGAAAAAGTACTAGTGGAAATTATCAATTTTTAGGACAATCTTTAATTAGTTGGAGTAGTAGAAAATAACATTGTGTAGCTTTATCCACCACTAAAACTGAGTATGTTGCTATGGGTGGATGTGTAGCTCAATTGTTATGGATGATGAACACGCTTAAGGATTATGGACTTAATTATAAAAAGTCCATGTTTTGATTGATAACATTAGCTCTAACTAAAAATCATGTACATCATTCTAGGACCAAACATATAGAAGTCAAACATAATTTTGTTAGAGAACACATATCAAATGGTGACATTAAACTCAAATATGTTAAATCTAAATCTAACATGGCAGGCATCTTCACAAAACTCTTAGTAAAGGCCGAATTTAGTGTACCTAGAAGAAGACTTGGGTTGTGCAGGATAGATTGACTTTATATTTTGATTATCTTGGACTTATAGTTGACTTATTTGACTATTTTTTTACTTTTAGCATTTGACTTGTTATGACTTTACTTGTCTTTTAGTGTTGACTTGACCTTTGATTTCTTATTTGACTTATGTCTTGACTTGATTTACATGCTTTCAATTAACTTCTATTTAACTTATGCTTAACTTAATTTGCAAATTAGTATCTATAATCACTTACAGTTGACTCTTACTTGATTTATGCTTACATTTACTTGCTTAGTCTAGATTATGACTATTTGATTATATGTCTTGACTTGTTTACATTTATTTAGATCTTGATCCTTGACTAAAGTTTTGGTATTTGACTAAAGTTATTTACTTCTCTTTCCTACTTAACCCTTTTTTTTGTATGAAAAAGGGGGAAAGAAAGAAAATTAAGGGTTAGATCAAGGGTTAGTTAAAGTCGAATCTAATTTTTGTTAAAGGTTTATTTCTCTTCTGTCTTTCTATTTTTAAAATTTAAATTGTTTTCTAAAACTTTTAAAACTTCCCAAATTTTATATGATTAAGGGGGAGTTATGATTATTGAGGAGAGATCAAAATCAATGTTAAATATATTCATGTATGATTGCACTTATATCCAGTTTTTTATCATGCATTGAATATAAATTATTCAACTTATTTTCTGCTACTTTAACTAATTTTAACTTAGTTTTCATATGATCAAAAAGGGAGAGATTATTGGTGTTGGGAGCACAACATTGAACCCAAAATTTTGATGTATGAGTAAGGTTAAAATTAGGTTTGTTGAGATCTAACAAGTTTGTATCAAATGTGCAGGAGCAAGTTACTTGAAAGATGGTAAAATCCTGGTTGGGAACCAGGCAGTGGCAAAGCCCTAGTGAAGCTAAGCAAATGAAATCCTTGTTGGGAACCAGGCACTGGCTAAGTTCTAGTGGAACTAAGCAACTGAAGCCCTGATTGGGAATCAGGCAGGAGCTAAGTCTTAGTTGAAAACCAAGCAATAAAATCCTAGTTGGAAACTAGGTGAATCAAGTCCAAGTAGGGTCAACTAGGAGAAGATGTCTTAGCGAACAAGTTCAAGTGGAGTTAGTTGGGAGCTGAAGCTTGGCAACTCACACTAGATGGGTCAGCTAGAAGTTGAACATCTAGCTAAGTAAGTACGAGTAACTTAACACTTAATATCATACTCATAACGTGTTAAAATTGCAGGGAAGCAAAGTTCGACGGTTCTAGACGATCGGATTGGAGTCTGGGCGACTAGCTGATGATAACTATCGACGGGCAAAGTCTGAGGGTTCCAGGCGACCGTAGCTATGGTTAGGGCAACTGGAGCGTACGGGCGACCGGAGCGTATGGGTGACCAGAGATGCTTCCAGGCAACTAGTAGAAGATTAGATCCAGCGATCCGAGTGAGACAGTCAAGATCAAGTTTGACCATGCTCCAAGCGACCAGAGGGCTTCTAGTCGACCGGATAACATGGACGACGTTATCTATCGGATAAACGTTGTATCCATGTCAGCATCTTCCGGGCGATCGAGGAGCTTCCAGTCAACTAGATTTTGCCACATCAACATCCGAAGGAGGGCTATAAAAGGAGCCTCGAGGTAGAGCTTTCATCATCAACTTTCATCTTGCTTCAACTCTACTCGTGCTTCTAGTGCTCTTGTACTTTCTGCGTTGCAACTACAATACGTTGCAACCTTGTGCTCAAACCTCGATCAGCAACACTTGCGTAATTTTTATTATTTGTTTTGTTATCATACATTTGCATTTTTGTGCTTAAATCTTTTAGATTCTTTTTCTGTAAAATTTTTAACCTTTAGAAGTTTTATGGAAATGAGAAATTTGAAAATAAAAATCACACTATTTTTATTGTGCGTGTTTGCTTCTGTTTCTACTTAGTTGTTGTATGTTTCTAGAGATCAAGTCAAACTAAGTTTGCATGCTCTAATTGATTGAAGTTTTATCCAAGTGATTTGTGTGATCAATATCTGACTAGTTTGTTATATGATGGCATGCTTGTTATTCTCTATTTGATTTAATTTTCATTTAAATTAACTCGTAAAATTCGTAATGTTATTCATTCTCCTTCTTTCTCTAGTGTCGAATTCGATTCTACAGTTTAGTTTTGATTGCATGTCAAACTTAAAAGGAGTCAAAGTTTAAGCTCAAGCCTGAGTTTGATCCAGAATGATGACAAGAAATTAAGCTTAGAAATAAGTTAATATGGTCAGAAGAATGATGAGAAGCAAGAATTTTACTAAAAGATACATTAAGAGGGCATTTTAAAATAAGGACAAGCAAGTTAAGAGCTCAGGGTCCAAGTCAATAAAAAAGGTACTATAAATCAAAATGCCCCCAAATCAAAGACAAGAAAGATGAAAGGTCCAAGAAAGAGAAGAAAAAGAAAACACTCTAGGTCATTTGGGATGAGTCATCTTCGAAAAGTCCGAAAGGATGAATTGAACCATTCTTCTAGATTTATGGCATTCAAGACTAAAGACGAAGTTGTAGAATACGAGTAAGAGTTTGCTGATGAGGTACGTGATCCTCAAACTGAAAAAGTTGTATTCAAGTATTGCTTGTCCCACAAATGCATTGGCTAAATCCAAGGCAAAGTCAAGGCCTTAAATGGGAGACCAAGAGTAGTTTATGTGGTTTGAACCATCGGTTCCTACTTTTAAGGCACATGGCCTCATAAGGTGAATCGTTTTACAAAAGTCATTATACTTTCTCCTTTCGAAAATCCTTCAAAGGTGGAGAAACATTTTACAAAACCAAATTACAATAGCCAAATGATTATAGTAGTAGAGATGAAAAAACAATGAGAAAGCGAACAACAATAATAGTAAAGAAAATTATAAAAAAATAATAATAATAAACTAACTTGGATGCCATAGAATCTTATTATAAATGGAAAGCATTTCTTTGTTCCTTGAATGTTTTAGAATGAACTTTTAATGATCTATTCAAGCTGTTTTCACTCAGTATTTCATAGAATATTGATCATTTTCAATTGACTAAGTATCAGTGTTATAAAAAAGTGTTTGGCAGTAAGCGAGTGGTCACCCGCCGCCTAGCACCTAGGCACCTAGACAGAATTTTTTTTAGTATTTTAAATAATTATAAAAATATATATAATATTTTATAATATCTAAAATTAATCAAAACAGACATAATTTGTTCAACATATAATGAAAATAACAAAAGTACACAAAATAACTCATATAATCTTATATTTCTAATTTTTCTTCTAGTTCATCTTCATATTTCTCCAACACTTCCTCTGTATCAGATTCAAACTCAAAATTCATAGCATCTTCCTCTTCTTCATCTGATACAAATTCTTTTTCGTGAAGTTCTCTTACATCTTCAATACTTATCTCAACATCTTCATCTCCAAATCAGTGTTCTAAAAAGAGCCGCCTAGGACCGCTTATGCGGCGCCTAGGCGATGGACAGTCACCGCATTAATCAGCCGCATAGGCAGCGCCCAGGGGTCCTAAGCAGCGCCTTTTAGAACACTGCTAAGTATTAGTGATTAGTCAACCAATTAATTATTATTTTGTTTTTTTAGTTGACATCAGATATTCAGCTTACTCCGACTAATCCTATGGTGACTGATCTGGCCCCACCGAAATTTCTCATCAATCATCAAAATAAATCGAAAAGTGTTCGCAGCAAGCGGCCCATCAATCCAACATTCTTAAGGCAATCATTCATTAAAAAAAATACATCCGTTAATTTATCAAGTCAAGACTTAATTCTTAGATATATAAAAAATTAAAAAAATATTCTATCGCTGCACCATTATTCCAGAGGCATTTGTTCTTTGACTTTATCTACATCAACTATTATCCAATTGTTATTGTCAATTGACTCATTTGAATTAATCTTTGACACGTCCTCATGACCAAATCCCTTGGGTCATGATTACATCATCCTCTAATTGTGTCATCTACTAGACTCATCATCCATTGACTCGTTCATCAATCAACAACTTCTTACCATTAGTTAAATGGTCATGATTTTATCGTGGTTGATATCTTGAATCACAATTGTACTATTGACTGATGATTTCTTTTATTGACTATGTAAATAATCAACTACTACTTACCATCACTTGATTGAATCAAAACTTATCTTGTTTAGCGTTTACATTTTTTGAATTGAAACATCACTCAATTGATCTTTTTTATAGTCGGCTGGACTTGTAATAGAGATCAATCTACTACAAATCTTGATCAATTATATGGTTCAGTCGACTATCCATTATTACTAGTAGACTAGTTTATTGATTTTGAGTTGCCACCTAAATAAGAAAATTACCCTCACCTAAATTATAGGTGTTCTCTTACATCTCATTGTTAAGAGCATCCACATCAGATATCTTAAACAAAAATTTTATCTTAAATTTTATATTTTAATTAAAAAAAAATTTATCCATTCCTTATATTTAGATTTAATGAATAGTAATTCTCTAAATTTAGGAAATAAAATCTCATCCCTAAACATTAAATTATTATTTTCATTTGCATTAAATATTATTCCCATCATGAATATAGATAATATTAAAAAATTATAGAAGAGAGGAATAATAACAAATAAATAAATATATGATAAATTATAGGGAAGCTGATGTATTGTATAGTAAAAATGGATATTCAAATTTAAATAAAGTAATTTTTTTATCCTAGATTTTAAATTTTGTTTAGAGAATCTGATGTAGATGTTCGAAGAGTTCACCTCTTAAACTTTTTTCATATTTGGTATCTAGTTACCTTGGAGTTGTCGTTTGCTAAGAAATCTTACCATCGAGTCTTCTTTAATTCGCTTGGTATCTAATCCATCTTGACCTATGATACTTTAGTTGTGTAAATTTTAAAAACTCATTAAAAAAAATTCATAAATCTCAAAAAAAAATGTTGAGAGGTTTGTTTACCAATATCTACTTGTTAAAAGTAAATTTATGCAAAATTCATCCTAATTCCCAAGTTATACACGTTTTTTTTTTAAATACCTAAATAGTTTAATAAACTTTAATACCAATTTTGGTCCTAAACTATTGCATTAGTTTATTTAGTTTAATTTTCTTGAATAATTAAAATATAATTTAATACTTCTTGAACAAACCTCTCGTGTTTCTTACATGAAACTTTCCTAAATATGAAGATAAGCCCCTACTCATCCTCAAATACATTACCACACCCTAAAACTTTTTTAATAACCCATGCATCCTTTTCTTTGGATAGAAAAAAGACCATGGGTTCAAGTTTGGTTTCTAGGGCTCTCATTAGAGCTTCTAACTTTAGCAACCCTTAGATGGTTCCCTATACCATAATCATTGACATATGATACTTCCTTGGCCCTTTGTGATGATGACTTGTATACAAAACTTGATTGATCGTACTTTGACCATTGCCAACCAAAACCATGTCTAGCCATTGGTAAACCATTCAAGGATCTTTTCGAGGTCCTCAATCTCTCAAAACTTGATTTTCCAATATTAACTTCCTAAATCTAGAATTGCATATTTCCTTAGTCATTCCTACTCCTAAAAATGTACCTACCCTTTTTAGATTGTAGATTATTTGCCTAAATTTTTTAAATATTTTTTTAACCCTAGACAAAGTAGTCTTATCATCAAACTTTAAGCAAAAAAATAAAATGATGCCCTTTTATTGGAATCCCTCTTTCATTTATCATCCAAATAGTGTCTCATCTGGTCTCAACTCATTTTTATTTTTGTAAATCTTTTTTTAATATTATTGTAACTACAAATAAATCTCTATTATAACATAAATATTTCAATTCTGATCAACACTAATAATATTATATTATAACAATTATAATTTAAAACCATTACAATATAAACACTTCATCTTTAATCAATATTACAACAATTATGAATCATAACTACTACAAGATAATATATTTTATCTCTGTTCAACATTAATCCATATTATATTATAATAATTATGAAATCATATTATTACACAATTATAACAGTTATAAAATTGTAACTACTATAATAATCCTAAAAATAAAAATATTTTTGAAAATAAAATGAATTAAAATGGGATAGAATACCTACTATGATAATAAATAAAATGGAGACATCCTTTTTTGAGGATTCTAATAAAAAGACATCTTTTTTATTTTTGTCCTAAAAATTTTAAGTTCTTAAAATCTTTAGATATAATCCAAAACTCAAGCCAAAAATTTGATTTATATCCTTCTATGTTGTGATGATATAAGATGGTTTGAGTTGTGAATAACCACTGGAGAGGGTGATCTTCCCTCGTGAAGCATAGCTATCCTTCGAATTGTGATATAAGATCAATCACAAACAATGAAGCCAAAGACAACTTAATGATAATGATGATGGATATGCCACACAATTTGATTATAATGATGATACATGCCACACCTTTTTTAGGCTGTGGGAAGAAAACTTTCCTCATTACAAAATGCATAATAAATAAACAAAAAACACATGGCATAAATGTATAGATGATGGTTTGTAAATGAATTATTTAAATTTTGGAGCACCAATAGAAGGAAATTTAATCACGAAAGAATGAAGTATCCAAATCCTCTTTCAAGTGTCATTCACTCATCATTACACGAATTCAGTAAAATTTAATCATCTAAAAATCGACCAAATTGTAGTTAATAAAGTTTGAGTATATACTAAGCCTCGATATGAAGTCAATTGTCACATTCATGTGTTCTCAATGTAGCTCCATTAGCAATTTGTTTATTAATTGAGTTATAACAGCTACGGCGCACCCCACTATAGCACCAGCAGTTACCTGTGAAAGGCATCAGAAACAATGATATAAATTTTATAAAGAAATATTTTGGGCAAGAAGAGAATCCATAGTGAGATACAGATCCTCTCCCAACACCCCAATTTCATAGGGCACATAAAAGCAAAAAAATAAAAAATCTCGCTAACGCTGTTGAATTCGTTGCTATGGCAAAAAAGATCAAGTAACCAAATTAATAGTTTCTCCTTTAAAACGCGAGTGGGTAGACTACTAACGAAACATTAGGCACCCTAATTTGGAGGCGGAAAAATGCATAAATCTGTGTGTAGGTTTATCTAGAACATGAAATCAAAATTACAGTTCGTGATGATACCTTAGACAGATCAACTAAATTTTTAGAGATGAATTTCTTCAATATTGTGACTAGATTAGATCATTACTGCAGCATATCCAAAAGGAAAAGATGTGGCAGGTTGCATTATCTAAACTAATGCAAATAAAATGTTCACAGATCACTATCAAACCTGTAGAGGAGTATGGCCTAGAAGCTCATGCAGCGGCCTAGTGTCAGCTAGAGGGTGTTCGTCTGGAAGTTCATAAACAATTTGATTCAACACCTGAGGTGGCAAGAAAAAGCAGAAATTATTAGTGTAAAAGCAATGTCTCGGTTTGTTAGAGCAAACATATGTCAACCTATGATACATGATAACCCACCACAACACTATAGCATTCAAGAGAATTAAGGTGCTTGCACGAACTTTCCAATTGTTTCTTTGTTTTAGCAATATTATTATTTCAAGGATTCTCATTAATTACTTATTGTACATTTTATGGTTTTGCGAGAATATAGTATTGTAATCTGCTTTTTCTTTTCAAAATTGAGTATAATGCCATCAAATAAACCACCATCATGAGCGTTGGGGCAACTTGCCAAGGGTCACAGTTAGGAAATTGGCAGGATTCAGCTGATTCCAATCCAGATCGGTTGAGTTGGATCAGGATTAATCAAATCTGATCCAAGATCTCAGATGAAACAACATAACCCCATCAAAATTAAAAAAGAAACTGTTTGATTCAATAAATCAGAACTGTTCAATTGAAAACCAGAGACATCTCTATGAATCGGCCAAAATCTCATCTGATTGGAATTGGAAATCTAGTGTCAATGAGAAAAATAATTAAAGAGTAACAGAGGAAGGCAGATCGTGAGGAAGAAGAGAACTGAAGAAGATTTAGAAACTTACCACATAGGAGGTTCCTTCTCCAAGTGGCATTTTTCAGTGGGAAGTACTGGAAAAGTCGAAGAGGTGAAAACTAGTGAGGCAAAGCAAATAGAAAGTAGGTTTTAATATTATTTTTCTGTAATATCAGATATATATGTAAGATTCGCTGTATGGTATACCGTATACGTCTATTTGTTATTTAAAGTTACTTATATAAGGTATTAGATAATAGCTAACAAGAAAAGAGTGCTACAATAAGGTGTACAAATTACTATGTATATCAATTATTTTGGTTAATACACAATAATTATAATAAAGGATAATATCGGCTATATTTCAATACATGATAAATTTGCTGTAAATTATTGCTAAATTTGATAATGTAGACAAAAAGAAATTTGATAAATAGTATACTAGTTAATTGATAAATTATCTACATCAAAATTATAATATTGGTATTGCAAAATACCAATAATAATAAAAGGAGCAATTATATTATTATTTATAAACTAATATCTAATTGAAATTAATATAAATAATAATAGGAACAATAATATTAAATATATTAGTCATCTATCAAATATAATTTAATTATTATCTCATCAATTATATCAACTGAAGTAGTATTCAATTATTATTGATATTAAAAATTTAATTGTTTACTCATTTATCTGGATTCTTTAACATATGTAATATCTCATTACTAATATTTATTTAGTTACATTAATTGTTCAATAAATCGACAATAATTATTTAGTATTCCTTTACCCTTTTTACTTTTATAAAATGAACCTAGACAGTCCAATAAATCACTTGCTGGACCAGAACTTGAGAAAGAATTATTTGACAGTGATTTACTCTTTTTCAAGCTTTATTATTGTTCATGAATTCTGATTTGAAGCTTTTAAAGGCCATGATAACATACCTCTGCTTGTTTTCCAGTATGCAGTCGAACTCCAAAAGCATCATACATTACCTGGTAGTGAGTGTTGAACAAGATTTCATTGCCAAATAAAATCACAGTTAACAGATTTAAGAATCAACTAGATGTTGCATTGGTAATTGAATCCTTGAAGTATGCTGTTCACATGAAAATGACAAATTTTAACATGAATGTATATATCACTGAAAAGACATCTCTAAATCAATGGTAACCTGACAAGCTAATAAACAATCACTAACAAGGTGTACTAGAATTTCTATATCTGTTTTCAAATCAACAAGGCAAGCATATTGCACTACAGAGTGCCAGCTAGCTAAGTTGGTGTCATTACCCAAGGTATTGGTATTAATTTTTACATTCATCTCGCTGAGGTTTATGCATCCTTTCTCCTCAAGAAAAAAAGAAAAAGAAAGTTCCAGTGTACTACACCCATGTCTCCTGAATTTTTATTTACTCAATTAGTCAATTTATGCAAGACAACAGATAACTTTGAGTTAATGAATGTCTTTATTATCTGTTCACAGGCTGAAACTGGGTAATATAACATCCATGACAATATTACATTACTAGATCATTAAGTTTTGAATGTTCCCCGGGAAGACAGTTATTCCATTCCTTTAAAACTATCACACTAAAAAATATACTTTATATTCGTGTGTGTATATATATGCGTAAAGCATTTTTTTCAAAAATATGGTAGTTCAACTAGTCATTTATTCATGAAGCATATGGCGACAGTGCGCAAGCTAACTCTCCTCAACAATATTTACACAGCTCATGTGTGAAATGTTGATGGATCTCACATGCAATTTATTTCCTACTTTAGGTACATTTGCAAGATCTTTAATTTTTAGATTTGCCTGCACATGATTCATCCACCGAGTTTTATGCATTTGTTCGCCTTTCTTTCTAGCTTATGCTTGTGAGGAAATAGCAAATCAAATATTCATTCCATCAAAAACAACAATAATGTACATTTTTGCCCTTCCCATTGCAACTTGTTTATTTATGATTGCAAATTTTATTAATATTTTATTAGATATACACATTACTCCTTTTTAATGATAATATTAATCTATTTTATTCTAATATTTTTGCTTAGATTTCCGTCCACTGCCTATCCACTATGCAGTTGGTTGACTCACTATCTTCTTTTTAATTGACAACTTGTCTATTGATTATCATATTGAAATTATTTATGTTGTATTTTAATCACAACCCTCCAAGTTTCCACCCTTCGTGTAAACTTCTAAAAGGAATTAACTATTTTCCTTTGTTTAGTTATATTTAAATCATTTTTCAATATACTTCCTAACACAAGCAAAAATACAATAAGAAACAAAGGTAAAAAAGAGCACATTTATTGCCAGAATACGTAGAGAGCTACCAATGCAATGTTAGGAAAATAATCTTCACTGCTTAATCCAGTTCATCTATTCTTATTTATATATTGAGGTAAAGAACTGGTTCTTTCGAAGTAACGAAATTTCCTCTAAATTTAGGTGACTTAAAATTTCAGCATTGGACGTTTGTTATTTCACAATTGCAGAATACAGCATTGCAGCTACATGCAACCGAAAAGAAGCCACAAGCAACAGGGTGAAGTTATCATGATTTAAAAATAAACATGAACAAGCCACGTTACTCCCAACTGTTTGAGGGCCCACAGGATTTCAAAAATTAATGAAAATGTTACTTGGAAATTGGAATTGCAATATTAACAAAATTATGATGATTGGATATATAAAACAGATAAGAATCACCAGAAGCTTTGCCAATTCATGTGTAGATCTAAAAATATAGCAAACTAGGGTATTTCAGATGAATCTGTTACTGTAATACCTTTGAAAATTTTCTTCAATTTTTGATGTCAATGTAATTATTTTCAGTTAGGGTGAATGTCAATCGAGTATTTATTTGCCTGTGGTGAGAGCAGCACTGACGAGGCATTGGGCTCATAATTGTGGGTGGTAGAAAGTCACCCTGGGTTTTATGCATGGAGTTGCTTGCATTGAGCCGAGTAGGGAAAGGAGTTTAGTACATTTTGATTAATATTAAGGGGTTTAAGGTAAGTTTATTACAACTTAGGGATGACTAAAATTGAAGCGGTGATTTGAGAAACTATTGAGGCTGTGATTCAAATACATCAATGAGTTTTCCCAACTTAACGCAGGTAGTGTTTGTGCATGACGAAAAGAGGAACCGAACTGTTCCCTCTCCCCCTTCCTCCTCTTTTCTCCAAGCCCTCACCTCATCTTCCTTTTCAGTCACTGGAGATCTCTAGGGAGAACAAGTGGTGGACTCCCTCTTCTTTTCCTTTCCTCTAATGGTTGATGGCTACCAAAAAGAGTAACTAGGACTTAAGACAAGATCATTTATAATTTCAACACCCTCTCCTCTTCTTCTCTCTCTCCTATAATGACTGGCAACTACCAGAAAGAGCAATTAAGGTTTTGGGGTAAGATATTAAGAATAATTTATTCTTGTTGAGGTTGAATAGGACACTAGATGGACTGGATGAGGTCCTAAAGGGAGATTAATGTTGCTTGTGGGCATGGAATCTTAAGATGAATTTTGTATTAGGAGAAATGCCAAAGAGAAGAGAACCTTTTCCTAGTGGCAGAAGAACCATATAGGTAAAAACCCTGTAAGTACCTAAACCATGGAAAAGGTAAATTAAATGGTGTGATTGTGTTTGACTTAAAGAGGGTATAATGTGTACGTTTCATCGTTGCAAAGGGCACTCAGGATGAATTGAAAATGCTCTTGAAGTTCCAAAGAGTAACAAGGTGGGTGCAATGGGTTCATTCAAAGGCAAGTTATTATTTTGATGCACTAATTCATATTGCATGCACATGATGGTGTTGGCATAATGCAAACATGGTTTTCGGCTATATACATGTGTTGATTTCATATTGCATGGGTACGATGGCATCAACCTAATGCAAGAATGAGTGTTGGCCTTATACATATGAAGGCGTTGGCCTACTACCATTATAGCGTTGACCCAATTATACTCATGGTGTTGACCTAGCAAGCATGATACACTATGAAGGGTGTTGGCTCTCTCACACATTTACATTCTAAGGTGTTTAGCTTGGCATCTTGTGTTCTATTTGTTGGTGAGATAACGGTTCTACGTGGTCGAGTTCTAGTAGTTTGTTTGGATGTGTATAAAATTAAATTTTCATGTATTTCTAACGTGTACATCAAGTGTGTAGGGACTTAGCAAAGCACACATCGAGCTTGAATAGCTTGTGACTCTGTGGTCAAATTGTTACGATGGATGACTTGATGAATTCAAGTTGGTTCGATTATGCTCAATAACTCATAAGTCTGTAATGAGGTGAAGTCGTAAGTAATTGGCGAAGGATGATAGAACATCCAAGAGACTCAAATTTTGGCAAGATGCGTTGGTGTAATCACCTTGGAATGATTAGAATGTATCATAGATTTTGACATTTGGATAAAAAGTTTAATTTAAGACTTTTTATATTTGATAGTGTGTCATATAAGACTTAGAGAAATATAGATAGAGACAACTTGGTGCGGCCAAGATACCAAATAGTTTGAAGTCTGTGAAGATCAAAGAAGGATGGCGTGGGATATCGAAGAGGCCACAAAACTAGAGCATTGGAATGAAGTTGTGCATGTGGAGGCAAACTACATAGGTGGATTGTGAAAGATACACATGGAGCTAGCCAACCATTTGAGTGCATCTAAGGAACGAGAAGTCTAATGAGAGACGGTCTCATGGTGGAGAAGCTGCATAGGTAAACTCCGTGTGAGTTAAGAGATCTATACTCAATGGGAAAGGGTATATCTCAACATAAGTGAACTCAACCATTAGAATGATCATAGTCAACGTATGACTGAAGGGGTTCTTCAGTCAATCAACTAATAAACTATATGGGGTTGTGGCTTGGAACTGATAATGGATATGAGACTGATGATAGCTGAATCGACTAGGTAGTCTACTAAAGTTGGATGATCGACGAACAAAAATGTTCTATTCGCAACCTAGTCAATTGGGGAGTTGAGGAAAAAGTTGCATAATAACAATTGGATCGGTATCAATTATAGTGCATTAGTCGATTGATGGTGCAAACCAATTGATTAATCGGTGTCAGCACAACAGACTAGTAACCAATAGCTTTGGATGGCTACAAAAAGGGATGAGGAGGATTCGTCTAAAGTTAATACTTATTGTTATATTCTCTTAACATTCCGAGTTTATTGTAATCCAGTTTCTCTCTTAATTGTAAAGCTCTATTGTAATTCCCAAGTGATTATAAGAGATTTCTCCACCTTCAAAAATTGAATAATGGAAATTCGAGGGTATTCCACGAAAGGATAATAGACCATAGAGTAGGAGCCATGCAGATTGCTTTCTTTGGTTTCATTTTAATTGTGTTTTTGTTGTTGTAAACTAACTTTCCATAT
>JBBUKS010000113.1:10657585-10677736 GCA_038050645.1 Hedychium gardnerianum | reverse complement strand
TACCTAAACCAAACAGGGTTTTTGTTGATAACCTTGGATGGATAATCAAAGTTATCAAGAATAACCCCCAACCAAACACACCCTAAGTTCAATGTTCCATTTCAATATCAACTTCGCTTACATAGCAAATACAAAGATTCGTAATTGAAGACATTTTAAAAGCTCTCATCAATATTGAAAGCACAAAATTCGAAAACCAAAATATTTTATTCAGAGTAACTACACATATTATAAGAACATAAACACAAGTTTTGTGCCAAGCTCCATGCCAAGTCTAGTAACTTAACAAAATTCAATCATCTTAAAGCTCTATGCTAAGTCTAAGAACATAAATAAGCTTCAATTGTCTTATAGCGTTGTGTTAAGTCTAAGGGCATAAATAGATTCATATATCACTACATATTAATAATAGATTATAGTTCTTGAGACAAAGTTTGTTATCAATAGAAAGAGGAGCACATGAAAACTAACTTCATGGGGTAGACTATGTGTCCAAAAGTCGTCCTTCTAGGGGCTCAAAAGTAATCAATCCTCAATTTGTTCATTTCAGCTTATGTGAATTGCATATTAGAATTTTATAATATTGTATCTATATACTTCATAACAAATATTCCAGTCAACACTATATCAATTTGTATTTCATACTATTATTTATTATAGTCAACAATTATATAATAACAACCAAGACCCTACATTACATCTTATTTAGGACAATCACTAACCTTTTGAAAGTTCCGTCCATTGATGTCAATGCCAAGTGCTAACGCCAAATGACTCCTCAACAAGATAGCTAAAACACAAACTTTCCATTTGGATGCTACAGAATTAAATTTTAGGAATGTTAGTGATAGGCATTGTTGATATCAATGTCAATTACCAACTCCCAATGACTCCTCAACAATTGAAGCTGCATAATAAACTTGCCATTTTGTTGCTACAAAATGACTAACACTCAATATTTATTTTTCTAGCATCAAAATGGCAAGTTTATTTTACAGCTTATATTGTTGAGGGAGCTATTTGGGATTGACTGTTGGCATGACATCAATGAATGAAACTTTGAAACAAGAAGCTATGTATGATCTTGCGCTTATTATATGCTAGTTGTGTATAAGCTCTTTAATGTATTGTAGGACATGAAAATTGATGCAGTTAACACTGGCATTTTGTTATGAAGAATATAAATGCAATATTGTGAAATTCTAATATGCATTGACAAGAATGAATTGAGAGGATTGTTTGCCTTTTGAGCTCCTAGAACGATGACTTTGGGACACAGGGTCTACCCCCGAGGTTAATTTTTGTTTGTTCCTCTTTCATTGATAATGAATTTTTGACTCAAGAACTAGAATCTGTATTTACTTATCTGTGATGATATATGAAATTTGTTTCTTCTCTTAGACTTGGCACTGAGCTGTAAGATGATTGAACTTTTGTTTTGCTCTTAGACTTAGTTTGCAGCTTGGTACAAGGCTTTATGATTTGATTTTGTTGATGTTTCTAGACTAGGCATGGAGCTTGGTACAATACCTTTGTTTATTTTCCTATAATATGTTCAGTTACATTGAAAAAGATTTTTGTTTCTTAATTTTGTGTTTTCTGCATTGATGAGAGCTTTTGAGATGTTGTCTTCAATTATGGATCATTGTATCTACTATGGAAGTGGATGATGTTGAGATGGATCATTTTACTTTGTTGATCTGTCAATATGTATTTTGTTGATTCCCTATTTGTTTGCATACTTTGGATTTTTTGCTATATCTACACTATTGTTTGGTACCGCTTTGGTTGTGAATGGATTTCGTTGTTTCTTACTATTATTTTGTAGCATCTATAATATAGATTCGCCGAACCTGTTTCATAGATTGGTAGCACCTATAATTAAGGATTTGGGTGCCGACCTGTGTCACCCGAAATAGATGGTTTTTATTAGAGTTGTAGACGGGCCGGTCCGCCAAAAACTCATTGTAGGCTGGGGCGGGCCGCCTGATGCCTGGCGGGCTGGGAATTTCCCAACCCAACCCAAGGTGGGTTGTGAGTTAGGCGGATCAGTCCATGAGCCCACCAAAAAATAAAAAAAATATATAGAAAAGGTTGTAATTTTTAAGTTTGGATTGCAGATTAGGCGGGTTAGCCTATGAGCCCATTGACTTTTCCACTTTAGTTTTAAGTTTTAGATTTTTTTTTTCCTTCTCAACTTGCTCGACAACCCGAGCCCGCCTGGACCCACAACCTGTGTGGGCTGGCCCAACCCGCTTACATTGTTTAGCGGGGCAGGCCAACCCAACTGACCTAATCTAAATTGACGGCTCTAGTTTCTACCGTTCCGATACAGGACCAATATTGATATCCTTTTGGCACTGACGGAGCTACGAGGTGGCAAATACCTTGCAGAGGCCTTCGCAACCTTGCGGTAGCCTCGCGTGGCCACAACCTGATTATTTTTTTTTTAAATTTTCTTTCTATGTTTAGGTTCTTTTCTTTTATTTTATCATTTAAGTGTTTAGAATTTAGGGCAATTATTTCCTTTTTTTATAATTGATTTCTTTTTCTTTGGTATTTTCTCTCTCTTTTGTCGATTCTTTTTCTGTTTCATCCATTTACAAAATAAACAACAAAGACTAAGGATTGTTACATAGATTAAGGATAAAAAATCTTTTCAAGATGAAAGTGGAGACGAATTATTAGAAAAACATCTATAGCAATCAAATACTAATAAAAATATTTTTTAATTAATATATTTTATATTTATCGAAATCATATTGGCACGACACGATACAATACCGAAACCGTATCGTTCCGTCCATAAATCCAAACTTCGACACAGTTCAAAATTTTAAACTTGGCCTAAAATATAGATTGCTAGCCCTATTTTAATATATTTAATTTTGTTTTCTAATACTAATATTTCGTAGCACTTGTATCCCAGTTTAATAGCTTCTATTATTAATATTTTAAGGAAAATATTTCATAGCACCTATCGCAGCTTGGTAGCAGGAATAAATATGTAAAACTATAAATATACATCTACTGATTGCGCCAGTTGATTCAATTAATGAGCTCAATCAGGTCAATTCTGGGATTAATGTGTGGTCAGAACAATTGACCCACTGCTTTGACCAGTGATTTAGGTACTTGGAACTTGACCACCTCGATCTCTGATCTGATTATTTTTAACAATACACTCCATAAAGATATAGCAGAATTCTAGAAAAAAGAAAGTTTTGCAATGAAATTCAAAGATCCTCACCTTTCACATTAACAACATAATCTAGAAGTTGAGTAGAAGCCTCAAAGTAAAGATGTCCTCTTGCAGATCAAAGTATTGGTATTGTTGAAAACTAATTTCTCTATTTCCTTGTTAGGATGAGAGGTGCTCAAAACTGAAAGTTTATCCTATTCTGCAGAAGGTAGCTTGTCTATTTTTTTTTTCTGAATCTCACTATTTTTTCTAGGCCTTTTCCAGCATTTGAATTATTTAATCATTATAATAACATTTAGGTGAATCTTGAAAGAATTTTGAGGAAACCAGAAATTGATGCATTTGCAAAGGAGCTGAAAGCACACCAGGTAATCATATTTTGCTCTATTGATTCTCTCATATTTCTCATCTGCTTTCTTGATATGATGATGTTATCCTTTTTGCAAACACCAGAAAGCTCTTTTACCGGATAACTTTACAGTGTTGGATCGTGCAATGATTGAGCACAATCTCCTGAGTGCCAGCAAATTATACACAAATATAAGGTTTGAGAAGGAGAGGACATGTGCTATACAGTTCCTTAATCACATTGTTTATTTTTCAATCTTCTTTTTTTCTTCCATGAACAGCTTTGAGGAATTAGGAGCTTTATTAGGAATTCCCCCACAAAAGGTGTGCTCTCCGTAGGGTTCTAATGATGTAGATTTTTTTGGCTGTTATAACTTGTTCCATTTTATAAAAATCTTTTATCTTTGTTTATACTTTATATGAATGTTTTCTCCATATTGCTATTTGATGATTTATGAACTTATTTTGTTAGTGCTCGCAAACTATCATGGCTAATTTTTTCAAGGCTTGTTTTCTTGAATATTTTATTTCTTATTGTCCTCACTTTTTTATATCATTTCTCTTGTTTTTTTTTCCTTTTGTGTCAGATGCGGTCCTAAGCCCGGATAAAAGAGGGTCGCGTTAGGTTGTTAGTCAACGTAAAATATAGACAAACGTTATATATGGATCCATAAAATTATTGCATTAATGTTAGGTCCTTCCCCGGAAGGAATGCAGTGTAGGGTTCGATTGTAATGTCTCGGCAAGGACCGCTGCATTTTCATGAGAACTTGGGTGTAGTGTTAAATATGTAAGAGTTTTCACATCTTAGATTGGATACGAACGAAAATTATAGAAATACTGATTGTCTTAGATTTGGAACATGGAACATAGCAATGCTCATGCTCATTGGCAAAATAATAAAAGTAGTAGATACTATGATTAAGAGAAGAATTAATATATAATGTTTACAAAAGACAAAATAGGTAGGTGAGAAGGTAAAGATGATAGAGAACTCAAGTTTTATGGTACACAGGAAAGAGTAAAATGAGAAATAGAGTAGGTTGTAGATAGTTCGTTATGGGACAAAGTAGTAGGAGTAATTAGGAAGGGAGATAAGATTATAACTCTCAAGATAGTGGTAGTAAAAGAAACTATTGATGTAATTAGTATATATATATACACCTCAATTAGGATTAGATGAAGATACCAAACACAAGTTTTGCAAAGATCTAGATGAAGTAGTATAATTTTTTTTAACAAACGAGATAATTTTAATAGATCTAAATGGGTTCAAGTCACGAAAACATCCTCTTGCAATACAATACAGGGTAAGACTACATACAATAGACCCAATGTGATTTGACCCTTCCTCGAGATCCTGCCAACTTTCTGCATCAGGCTGCCATTAATCTAAATGGGCATGTAGAGTAAGAAATGAGGAATATGATAGAGTCAATGGAGGCCATAGTTTTGGAGCAAAATGAATAAGGAAAAGGTTTATTGGATTTCACATTAGCATATGAACTTATAATAGTTAATATGTTTTTCAAGAAGAGATAAGAACACTTGGTTATATTCAAAAGTGGGAACAGTAAATTACAAATTAATTTTCTTATGATTAGGAAAAAGGATAATTCTTTTTATAAAAATTGCAAGGCCATCTCTAAATGAAACTTAACCATCAACATAACTTTGTTAGATACGTGCCTCAAGTATAATATCAATAAAAGGAAAACGTGCATGACTTCCAAGATCAATCGGTGGAGTTAAAGAATGAGAAATAAAGTATCTTTAAGGAGAGTGTAGGAGCACAAGTAATAGGAGAGATATATGACGACTTGAATATGACATGGGATAAGATGACGTCAAAATTTGAAAATGATGACTAAAAGCGTATTCGGTGAGTCAAGAAGACATGCATCATCAAATAAAGTATGTTAGTGGGGGAATGTGGAAGGACAAAGTGACGAAAAAATGAACAACCTATAAGTTACTATACACTTGTAAGAATGAAAAAAATTTAAAAAATATATAATAGCTAAGAAAGAGGCCAAGAAAGCCATGAGTGAAGCCAAGAATGAAGTTTTTGAGTGCTTATATCGACTGCTCGATACAAAAGAAGGGGACAAAGACATCTATAAAATAGCTAAAGTGAGAGAGAGGAAAACAAGAGATCTTAATCAAATAAGATGCATTAAAGATGAATTTAATTGGGTACTAGCGAAGGATGAGGAAATAAAGGAGCGAACTATTTTTATTAACTTTTTAATGAAGGTTTAGGTGACTAACTTAGTTTAAGTAGGTCAGAGGAATTTAGAAATTTAAATTTTTTTCATAGAGTTCAAATTTTAAAAGTAGAATAGACGTTAAATGTGATGCAAAATGAGATTGGATACTAGATGATATTTTAGTAGAGGTATGAAAGTGTTTTGGTAAATTGGACATTAAATGACTTATGAAGTTATTCCATTTAATATTGAAAACGAAGAAAATGCTTCATTAGTGGTGGGTGAGTACTTTAATCCCCTCCCCTGTATAAAAATAAAAGAGGCGTACAAAATTATGCGAATTATAGGGGCATTAAACTAATGAGCCATACTATGAAATTTTGAGAGAGTGATAATAAAAATATTAAGGAAGGAGACCAAAGTGACTAAAATCAATTTTAATTCATAATTCATGCCTGAAAGGTTGAAAGACTTACACATGATATTCATTGACCTTGAGGGAAATTATATGGAATATTCTAGAGGATGTATTGACAAGAGTGAAGACTCCAAGCGTATTAACCAAAGCATTTTCTATAAAGATAAGAGTTACATAAAAAATCAACTCTAAGTCCATATCTTTTTACACTAGTCATTTATGAATTTATTGGATACATCGACAATTTACTATAATGCATTTGTTTGCAGAGAGACTATTTTATTAGACACGTGAAAAAGTAAATGTTAAGCTTGAATCTCGGTGGAAAAAACGGGAACTAAAATGTTTTTGATTTAGTAAAGATAAAATATATGAAATTTAAGTTTAGTAGTAGTAGACGTAGTAGTAGATGATGAGTTACCAAGAGTTTTAAATATTCATTTTTGTAAATGGATGAACGGGTTGATAGAGATGTTTTACATAGAATATTAATAAGATGACTGAAATGGAGACCATCAGATGTTCTTTGTGATTGTAAGGTACTTCTAAAGCTTAAAAGGAAATTTTACAAAACGACAATTAAAACTGTTATGTTACATGAAGTTGAATATTGAGCTATGAATTGAGCGTAAGAGCAGAAGATAGGAGTCGCAGAGATGGGGTGTTAAGGTGGATGTGCATACATATGAGGATGAACAAGATAAGAAATGCGCCTATGGAGGGGAAACTCGACACGTTTAAGATGATATGAATATGTACTTAGGCGATTAATAAATACCTCAGTTAGGTGATGTGAGACTATGACAAATACATACATTAATCGAGGATTAAGAAGACTAAAGAAAATTTAATTAGCAACAATAAAACATAATAAAATTCATTTAAATATAGATGATGATATAATAAGGGATTGACCCCAATGACATAGGAGGATCCACATAATTAACTCTACTTAGTGGAATAAAAGCTTAGTGGTTGTTGTTGTATGGCGACATAATGATGCGATGATAAAAAAGGAAATAAGACTATGCTACTTTTCACCCATGACATTAAAGGCCATTACTTAGTGAATATTTATAATGCAATCAATTGTTGGGTATACAACCAAACTAAGGGTGTGCTGTTTGGATCAATCTGTTTACATTATCATGAAAAATAATGCTAGCTGGGCTTTCATGGAAAACAATGTAGCATAGTAAATAGTCTCTTATCTATTGCTAATTTTCAATTTTATGTTTTCATTGCATGTTAAGCGGCATAATAGACAATTTGACTATTTGTATACTGGTTGAGTTTAATGCGATGAAGAGTACTAGAATAATGTTTCTTTCGTTATCTTGTTTCCCAGGGATTAGCATTCCCTCAACAATTGAAAAGTTCTAAGAATGCAAATTTGATATGCTAAATGCACAATCTCTAGTTAAATACATAGCAAAAAGTAACTTTATCTTATTCTCTTTTTGAGGACTTGCATTTTTCTTTCTAGACATCTTTTAATGAACATTCTGTTGTGCTATTCTAAGATTTTCTCCGTGTTTATTTTTGAGGGAAAGAAAAGAGGGAAGGACAAAAGGAAAGTACAAGGGAGAAATAACTTATGTTGTTTTGGAGTTCTTATTCTTTCCAAAACTAGGTAGATGAAGAGAGGAAATTGCTGAATCTTTTAAAACATTGCGTGATTAAGGGACTTGTTGGTCTCATTCAAGGGCTCGTCGAGGCACTTTAAAATATCATTAGAGGGCTCTAGGGGACTTCTAAAATGTCATTCTTTTAGCATTAAGTTAATAGGAGATTTTTTTATGCTCAACTTCTTTAGTTTAATTAGAAGTTCATTGATCGAGGGTGAAGTAGAGCTTTTGAATGTCGTCTTTAAATTTTGTTTGGTTAAAGATGATTAATGATTTATAAATTTATTCGACAATCAATTCTTAAAGAATGGTGACATATGACCTCTGTTTGATGTGTTATGCTCCTATTATGTAATAGTGAGCTTGAACTCTATTAAAATTCTCTGGCTCTAATGAGTTTGTTCGTTGGTAAGTTGTTGTTGTTCAATAGATGACATGTTATGTTGATCATAGTGGCTTTCAATGTAACCAATCAATAAATGTAGTTGTCCATCAAAACTAAAGTTTCCTACCTTAACATGCTTAAAACTAATATAGATCATTATTTTTAGGAAAGTGACAAACTTATTTTTAAACACAGAATAATAGTGATTGTAAGCGCACATGCTATCCTTGGATTTACATGTCTATGAAAAATATATTTGTTAAAAACATTAGGATGGTCTATCTACTCCTGTGAATCTAAGTTTGTTCTCCATTTGAGTATAATTGGATTTTTATCTCACACATTGAATCTATATCTCTCATGTATTTACTCATATATTTGGTTATAGTTTTAATGTTGTGTTTCATTATTTTGATCTATGTATATTGACAAGAACTGCTGATTGTAACGCAAAACAGAACTACAAATAAAAGGACAATGACAAAAATATAATGGATGATGATGAAAAATAGACTAAGGTAGAAGTAGAGTATGTGTGTATGATTTTTTTTTAATGGATGACGATCATGATAAATAAAAAATTACTTATCTTTGATTGATTGATTGATGAAGATTCTCATTCTTGCAATTTCATTTGGAAGTTTGCTTGCATTAGATCAACGTCCAACTAGGGCAGAAGGATGATGCATATTCAGTGTAGAGAAGTGGAGGATATGAGCCGTGGTGATCATTGGAGGCAATTGTAGTGGTGAGCATCGTCAACGCTGGCTTTCCTAGGAAGTTGTAGGTAGAGAATGGAAGGTGGGAAGAAACAGTTCAGTGGAGTTTTTTTCACTTAGTTGCCGGCGAAGAAGATGGCATACGATTCCAACTTTTGGTGGTTGATTTGGCGATAAGGTAGAAAGAAAAGGTGGCTCCAATATCTTAGATTACACGAGTTCATAGGAAGCAACTCACAAATTGTTATTGGTTGAGATCATGGTTTAAAATTTCGATCTTGGAGTTTTGGTTTATTACTGGAACATACAGTTTCGGTATTGTATCGTATTGTGCCCGATATGGTTTCAGTATTTTTTAAATATATAATATATTAATTAAAAATAAAAAATAAATCTAAATATTAAAAAATAAAAAATATTTTTTTAAAAAATAAAAAAGGAAAAAATATGAGATTGCGGTGTCCCATATGATAAATAAATAAATAAATTTTTTATTATATATTTTTAGAATTAAAATAAATAATATATATATATATATATATTAAATTGATAGGGTAGTTTTATTAAGTTTGTTTAAGTCTTATAATTAGGAGTTGATTGAAATTATTAATATAAATTTTATTATTAATCTAATTTTTTTTGTTTGCACCCGTGCGCATCCCGCCGAGACCCGCAAAGGTCGTAATGACCTCTGCATCTCCGTCAAGATTCGACCCGTGGAGGTAGCGATGCGCGTGTCCTCGTCGCCAGAGACTGATCTAGGAATTAGAGTTAGGAGAGCTTAAACTTAATGTAATAAATTATATATTATTATAAAAAAATATAATAAATTATATATAACAAAAAGATATTACATTATATTGTTCAACGAAGTTATACTCTATGAGATTTTGAAACATAAATTTATCTATAATAGAATCTATATCTATCCTTAGCTAAATCTCGTTCAATATAGTGTTAAGCAATCTTCAAGAAAGTTATCTTCTATTTTATTGCGAAGTGTCGTCTTCACACATAACTTAATAAGTATAAAAACTTTCAAATTCTGCATCACATCAAGTTTATAATGTACAAATGCATTCTCTAAAGCAACGATGTCTTGATCTGTGAAATCTTCAGGATAAAACTTCATTGCAAGCTTGCAAATATCATCAGAGTCAAATGAATTTTTAGGATCTAAAGCTATACTAAGAGAAAGAAGTTCCACTGATAACTTATTGAATCGAGTATTTAACTCTATCAAGATGAAATCTATTGCTGTATTAAAAACATCAAAGTGATAATGAAGTTCAATTGTAGTTTGCTGACGTGAACGACCGATCTTATTATATAGACAATCAAGGTCAGGCACATCAATTTCATTTATTGAAAAAAAAACTTTCACTTAATGAAAAAAGTTCTTCCCACCCGCATTCTCTAAGTTCTTGAAGGATAGTTTTGATAGTAGAGACGAATGTAATAATAGTTAAAATGTCTTGAGATTTTCTTTAAAGAATTTGACAAACAATATCTATTGTTCTCATAATTTTATGCATTAAATGCAAAATGAACGCAAATTCAAAGCTTGCCATGTTTTTATAAATCCCCCGAACTTCAGCCTTAGCTCTTCCATTTGGAGAATGTCACTAAGAACTTCAAAAGCTTTACAAGTTGCAGTGTACATACCTATCAAGATTTTTATTGAGTTATAGTGAGAACTCCAACGAGTAGCTCCTGCTTGCTGCAAATTACCAATCTGATTGACCTACTTCCAGAATCACGTTCTCCAATTGCCAACATATGCTCAATTTCATTTCTTTGTGCAATATGTAACTCAACAATGCACTTAGTAGAAGAAGTGACAATATTGCCCAAATGAAAAAAAAAATCCCAAATAACACTGACATCCTTAGCTGTAGAAGCAAATGCTGGTTGTAATCGATGGGCAAAACAGTGGACATAGTTTGCATAAGGATAATCTCTAAGAAATAATGCAAGTCCATTCCATGTGCCATGCACGCATATTGCTAGTACCATTATATCCTTGACCTTTGTTTTTCTTAATTTGGAGGTTATGTTGAACAAGAACATTTGATATCTTTGTTTTCATATTTTGACGTAGTGTCACTAACAATTTTGGTGATAAAAAATCTTTCTGTCAAAATCCCATGATTGTTCATAAACCTCAAGATAATGGTCATTTGCTCCCGTTTAGATATTTCACGTGCTTCATCAATAAGAATACTGAAGTATTTATCTCCAACTTCTTCATGAACCATTTGTCGTACTCTATTGGCAATAATATGTAAAATCTCTTTATGAATTTCTAGAGCGATACATCGGGCATTTTTTTGGAGCATTCTCAAGTCATCAATTTTTGTACTCATTTTTGTAAAAGCCTTCACCAATTCAATTAAATTCCCATAATTAGATGAAGATAGAGATTCATCGTTATCTCTAAAAGCACAATGTGCTAGCCAACAAACAATTATAATTGAGGTCCTTAAGTACAAATGATTTTTCTCCTTTTCCTCTTTAGATTGGGCATGCATCACATTATCAATATATTGCGTCATCAAATTTTTAGCCCTTCTCTCACACATAGTATGAGGCGATCAAGCTGCATAACCAATATGGGCAAGAAATGCACATGTTTTTCCTTGATTTACTCTATTCCAATTATCAAATCCTTCATTGACCAATGCTGAGATATTAGATGAATTAATATCATTTAGAAAAAGAAAACAATAAAAACAATATGCTTTATTTGTTCAAGGCGAATACTTCAACCAATAAATTTCTGAAACTATTTTTTTATGAAATCGACAATTTTGACTTTCAAATATTGTACTCGGATACTTTAATATATTTGATTGATAAGGCTTTATTTTTAGATATGAACGTCTTATCTCATCTCGTACATTAACATGATATTTACATATCTGTTTTCTTTTTCTTGGGTCTCATTCAATATAAATAGCGGATGACTGATGATCGTTGCTAGGAGAGGAAATTGAAGGAATTTGGATATTAGGAATTGGAAAACTTTTACTGAATTGATGTTGCATTGTAGAGACCGAAGGAATTGAAGTGCTTTCACTATTTTGACAATCTCTTCTTAAAGAAAGAGGATATTGATGTCTTCCTTTCTTTTGATTATTCTATTTTAAAATAGTTCAAGATATAATCCTAAACAAGTAACAAAATAAGACTTAATTATTTTATTAAACAAGCTTAAATAAAATAAAGATTAGCTCAATTTAGCTTTCTAAGCATAAACTAATAATTGATATTGAACTTTTGCTTTCACATCTCATACCATGCAAACATGCTTAGCATTAGAATATTATTGGTTAAAAAGGAGGAAGAAGAGATAAAAGATATAAATGTGCATGTACAATGAAAATTAAAAAGAGAGAGACACACAAATTAAATGGAACACATGTGACATGACGCATAAGAAACTTTTCTGTTTCTTTTTCACAGCAGCCACCAACTAGTAAATGTCACGGAGGATTAATCAGCATCACCAACAGAAAATGTTATGGAGGATTAATCAGCGCAGAGCGTTGCTTCCGCCAACAATAAATGTTATGGAGGATTAATTAGCGGAGAGCGTTGCTTCCGCCTAATCCTATGATTAATAAAAAAATTGGGCTAGGCTACTAGATCCATCTGTTCCCGTCGCAACTCGGGAGGTCCCCTCCGCGGTGCCGGTGGTGTCGGCCGGCAGCCGGGCAGCGGCCGGTTGGCGGAACCGTAAATTTTGCCCGTCACAGAACGAAATTTTAAATCATGATTGAGATTGTTATTGATTGAGTTTGATGCTGGAGAAGCACTCACTAATTGAAGGGTTGAAGCAAAGTGAGGTAGTGAATCCAACACAAGGGCTGATCTCACAAAGATAAGATGAGGGATTGCCTTAAGGCAACTTTATTGGGTGGAGCTTAGTCAGCGGGAGCTTGGGAGTGGTGTGGTGGTACAATTATTGTTGTCTTGACAACTCTAAGTGAGGTGAGGATGCTAGTGAGGCAAGGGTTGTCTTCTCTTGTAGCAGGTGAATGATGGGGCTCTTGTGGAAGCATAAAAGGTCCAAGGGATGTTACTCTAGAGAGGGTGTGGTTCTTTCATAAGAGAGTTTTGTTAGAAAGATGGGCTACTGGATGATGGGTTGACACGAGGTAGCGGAAAACAAATGAAAGGTGTTGGGTAATCAATGAATGCAAAGCCGTTGCAGTGGTGGAATAGATGGATGCATGAGAAAATAGGGGATGGATGATGATGAAATACAAACATTGAAGTAGGAATTTAACTCTTACCAAATTTTTAAAATGCTAAATCGAACCCTTAATGCTTGCAGAATTGAGACAAAATTAACAAAGCATTAAGCAAGCATTAAAATCTCGGGTTGTGCTGAAGTTTTGGTCTTTGATTGAAATGATACTGTTTTGGTATCTTGTTGATGTTTCGGTGCATGATGTCGGTAATGGATTGAAGTTGAAGGAGATAAAATATTCTGCCCGAGCATGATTTAACAGTTAAAACATATTATTTCGGTAAATTATCAAAACTCGATACTACATAGTACAAATAATGTCTTCTTCCTCTTTCAACCTCTAATTTATCACCGACACCATACATTAGAGTGTCGGCACAATACTTATCTTTCAAATCAAAGACCAAAACTACGGTATGGCTCGAGATTTTGAACTTGGTGCTAAATAGTATTGAGTTTCGCTGATTTTTTGGAATGATATGTTTCGATCCTTTCGCCTAGCATGATATGAGATTTCAAACCATAGCATGAAGACAACTATCTCACACAAAGAAGAAAAATTTCACACATTGATAAAGGGGAATTTTAATTACTTGAATGATAATAAATACATTGGGGGCATCAAGACTTTTATATACTAGAGGCTAACTAAACTAGGAACAACCATAGTCATCAAGGGAGAATCGAGGGAATGCTGAAGAGAGCTATCCTTGGAACAAACCAACAAATTTGATTCCCATACTTGGAGAGGAAGGTGCATTAGTAAAGTAAGGAAAGAAAATAAAAAGACAACTTGATATGAGGTCTGAAATTCTAGAAACTCTATGACCTATAACAAAGTCCTTCCTCACTTATTTTGAGGAACTAATGGCATAGCTCAACTTTTTGTCACCTTGGGTGATATATTCTAGCATCCTTTGGTGAATGTAGATAAAGAAACAAATATTGTGGAAAAAAATAAATTAAAAATAAATTTTTGTTTGACTCATCTATGATAAAAGATTTTTTTTTTGGAAAATCTTTATAATTGAAAAATAACATCAGTAATAAATGAAAATAAGTTAGAAAATGTTTAATATTGACGCATCTACAATGAGTTGGAGATTAAATTTTTATCATATGATAATTAACACTTTCTATGTGAGGATAAATAGGGAATAATTATATTAAAAGTATATTTTTAATTATAATATTTATTTCCATATTTGCTATCAAATTAAGTCTATGATAAAAGTCTTGAGTCTTGGATTTTAATCATTTTTGAATTAATTCAATTTTCAATTTAACTTCTATATGAGTTTTTCCACTAACTCCGCCCATTCACTGTCCGAAGCCTGGATAAAGGAGGAGGGTTGCGTTAGGTTGCCAGCTAACGTTTAACTATGACAAATTTCAATGAATGAATCCATTAAACAATTGTGCTAATGTTAAGATGTTTCGAGTAAGGAACGCATTGTAGGGTCCGATTGTAACGTCTCAGCAAGGACCGCTATATCTCCATAAGAACTCGGGTGTAGTGCTTAATATGCAAGAGTTCGCATTGCAGAGTTCGACTATAACATATCGGCAAGGATCGCTACATCTCCATGAGAATTTGGGCGTAGTGTTAAATAGGCAAGAGTTCTCATATCATAGGTTGAATAAGAACAAATATTATAAGAAAATTAATAGTCTAAGATTTGGAACATAAGAACCTCACTGGTAAAACAATGGAGGTAGTAGATGCGATGATTAGGAGAATTAGTATTTTTGTGTACAAGAAACAAAATGGGTAAGCGAGAAGGCAAAGATGATAGAGAACTCGGGTTTTAAGTTATGGTACATAGGAAAGTAAAATAAGAAATGGAGTGGGTATTGTTGTAGATAGTTCGTTAAAGGATGAAGTTGTAGGAGTAGTTAAAAAAGGGGATAGAATTATAGAGCTCAAGATAATAGTGGCGAAAGAAACTATGAACGTAATTAGCATATATGCATCTCAAGTAGGATTAGATGAAGCTACCAAATCAAGATTTTGGGACGACCTAGATGAAGTATTACAAAACATTCCGTCAAATGAAATGATTTTCATATGAGACAATCTAAATGGGCATGTCGGAGTTAAAAATGAGGAATATGAAAGGATACATGGAGGTTATGAGTTTGGAACGAGAAATAAAGAAGGGAAAACTATATTGGATTTTGCGATAGCATATGACTTTATATTATCTAATACATATTTTAAGAAAAAAAGAAAAACACTTGGTCACGTTTAAAAGTGGGAATAATAAATCACAAATTGACTTTATTATGGTTAGGAAGAGGAATAGAAAGATTTGTAAAGATTGCAAGGTCGTCCCTAGAGAAAGCGTAACTACTCAACATAGGTTAGTAGTCTTGGATATACGCCTCAAGCATAGTATCAATAGAAAGAAAATATATACGACTGCTAGAATTAAGTGGTGGAAGTTAAAGGATGGGAAACAAAATATATTTAAGGAGAAGGTAAGAGGAGTACAAGTATTAGGGGAAATATATGGTGACCCTAATACGACATGGGATAAGATTGTATCAAAGTTGAAAATAATAGCTAAGAGTGTACTCGGTGAGTCAAAGGGGCATGCACTACCAAGTAAAGAATCTTGATGGTAGAATGAGAAAGTACAGGAGAAAATGAAGGAAAAACAAACAACTTATGAGAAATTATATATTTGTAAGAACGAGAAAAACTTAAAAAAATATATATTAGCCAAGAAAGAGGCTAAGAAAGTAATAAATGAAGTAAAGAATGAAACTTTTGAACGATTATATTGAAAATTGGATACAAAAGAAGGGGAAAGAAATATTTATATAATAGTTAAAGTGAGAGAAAGGCAGACAAGAGATCTTACCCAAATAAAATATATTAAAGATGAATGCAATAGAGTACTAGTAAATGATGGAGAAATAAAAGAGCGGTGGAAGAGGTATTTCATTAATTTTCTAATGAAGGTTTAGATGACTAACTTAACTTAGGTAATTTAAGTAGGTCAAATGAGTATAGAAATTTAAATTTTTATCATAAAATTCAAACTTTAGAAGTAGAACAAGCTTTAAATGAGATGCATAATGAAAAAGTCGTTCGACCCGATAATATTCTGATAGAGGTATGGAAGTGCCTAGGAAAACAAGGTATTGAATGACTTACAAAATTATTTAACATAATATTGAAAACAAAAAAAAATGTCTGATCAATGGAGGGTAAGTACTCTAGTTCTTTTATATAAGAACAAGGGAGACATACAAAATTGTTCAAATTATAGGGATATTAAACTAATGAGTTATACCATGAAACTTTGGTAAAAGTGTAATAGAAAAAAGATAAAAAAAAATTAAGGAAAAAAACCACGGTGATTGAAAATCAATTTGGATTCATGCCTAGAAGGTCAATAATAAAAGCTAGATATCTTCTTAGGTAACTAATTGAAAAGTATCGGGAGTAAAAACAAGATCTACATATGATATTCATTTACTTAGAAAAAGCTTATGATAGAGTTTTAAGAGAAATTATATGGAGAATTCTAGAAAAGAAAGGTGTTAGCGTAATATATATTGAACTAATTAAGGATATGTACGAAGATGTAACGATTAGAGTGAAGATTTAGGTGGATTAACTGAAGCATTTCCAATAAAGATAGGATTTTCATCAAGGATCAACTCTAAGTCAATATCTTTTTACACTAATCATGGACGAACTCACTGGACAACATAGTACCGTGGTGTATATTGTTTGCAGATATTGTTTTGGTAGATGAAACATGTGAAGGAGTAAACGCTAAATTAAAATTTTGGCAAAAGCCTTAGAAGTGAAAGGTTTTAGACTTAGTAGAGTAAAGACAGGATATATGAAATTTAAGTTTAACAATATTAGACGTAATGAGACAATTATTAAGATAGATGATAACGAGTTGTGTGGAACTGAGAGCTTTAAGTATTTAGTATCATTTTTGCAAAGGAGGGATTGAGAAAGATGTCTTACATAGAATACAAACAGGACGGTTGAAATGGAGGAGAGCGTCGGCTGTTGTATGTAATCGTAAAGTACCTTTAAAACTTAAAGGAAAGTTTTACAAAATTACAATTAGATCTGCTATGTTATATGGAGCTGAATGTCGGACTATGACTCGAGCACATGGCAGAAGATGAGAGTTGCAGAAATAAGAATGTTAAAGTGGATGTGTGGATATACGAAGATGGACAGAATAAAAAATGAGAGCATTAGGGAGAAAGTCGGAGTAACATCTATTGAGGGAAAACTAGACACGTTTGAGATGGTACGACATATACTTAGACAACCAATAAATGCTCCAGTTAGGCGATGTGAAACTAGGATAAATACGCACATCAAACGAGGAAGAGACAGATCAAAAAAGACTTAGTTAGCAACAATAAAACAAGATAAAATTTATTTAAGTATAAATGATGATATAATAAGGGATAGAGCCTAATAGTGTAAAAGGATTCATATAGCCGATCCCACATAGTGAGATAAGATTTGATTGTTATTGTTGTTGTATGTGAGTTTTTCCACTAGGTGAGGTTAGGTTATTTCCTTTGCTTTATCAACTTCATCCCAAAAGTTCTCGGGTGGTTTGACGTTTCAATTTTGGTTTCACGTCAATTAATATAAGAGCTGAAGACTAGTGGTTCATTTTTGTACTAGTTATCTCCATTTTCCATTATCTTTAAACTTCAGTTCTGCCCCTATCCACGACTCATTCACAATTCAAGACTTGATTTGTTTCTTTGTATCTATCTTTAGTCATTATTGTAGGATCGAAAAGCGTTAGAGGGGGGGGGGTGAATAGCGCATGTCGCTTTTTCACTTTTTCGAAGTACACAACGGAAATAAAAATAATCAAAGGAACACGTTTATTTTTACTTGGTTCACAACCTGTGTTGCTAGTGCTCGCAATCGTTGACCACTTTCGATGGACAATCTATTAAAATCTTCAACCTCTGAATACCAACTCAGAGATGAAAATTCGTCTTTTACAAAAGATAGGAACAATAATAGGTTTATCGTTCCTTAAGAATCAAGTATAAAAAAAGACGAACAAAAACAAATACGAATACTGACAACAAAATAGGTCCGGAGTAGAGGATGGCTGTTGGAAAAGCGTGCCAGCGTAGCATCGGCGTTTCTGGAGCAAGGCGGGAGCAAGAGAAAGACGAAAGAGTTGATTGCAAGTGGTGTTCTGAGGCTGCTGTTTGCAGCTTCTTTTATAGCCCGCTCCGGTCGCCTGTATACTCCCCTGGGTGACCCCAGCTAGGCCTTATCGGATCCGGCTTTGTCGCGACTTATCCATCTCTGTCACGACTTATCCATCTCCGATCGCCCGTATACCATACGGTCACTCGGACCTCTGGTCGCTCGAAGTACGTTGGTTCCGGCCACTTTATCGATCTCAAGTCCTTGCACCACGGAGTTAGCACAATAATATGATCACACCGTTACAACTGTCCCGATCTCGACTTAGGATTTTCAGTGTAATCTTTTGGTCGGATCGACGCCTATTGTACACTCAACAGAATGCATCCTTACCATTCTTCTTTCGGAAGAATCTCTCCACTCAAGAGAGTTTACCTGACTTGCCAAACATTCAGTCCTCCAAACCTGTTTGAACTTCCTACTTAGTATCCGATCCCCAGGACTTCCTTTTGATTTTCGTTCCTCATTGATCCATCGACTTGCTAGACGTCCGGTCTACTGACCCGTCTAGTCTTCCCGTCTGGTCCTTAATCTGCCAAGACTTTCATCTTGTCTAATATTCGGTCCAGTTGACCTACTAGGACTTTCATCTGCCTAGTATCTAGTCTAGACCTACTAGGACTTTCACTTGTTTAGTCTTACTAGGACTTTCTGGTTAAGCTGCAAACTTGATCAATCTCGTTTGATCACAATAAAATTTATCTTTGAACCTTTGTCAATCATCAAAACACAAAATACAAGTTCGATTATCTGGTGCTTCCTGCACCAACAATTACTCTTTATTGTGATTTCATTTTCTTCTCTCACACATCATTTCCTTCACCACATCCTTTGGACATTTTTTTCCATCTTTACCTTTTACATTTTTGTTTCACCATCATCATTACTTCTCTATTCTCATCTATTCTTGAGATCTCATATTCTTGTGCACTCTCATAATCTTCATGCATTGTTGACTTTATCATCTTTGACCTCGCCATAGCAATAGTAATAAAAAAAATATCAAGAAAAAAGCATAAAAAGAGAAGGAAAAAAAAGGGGAAAGGAAAGCAGTGATACAAAAGAGAAACAAGAGTTAAAAAAAAGAGAAATAAATAGGATGGAAGAATATGGAAAATATACAAAGAAAGACTCAGCAGAAACTATAGAAAATAAGGAGAAGGATATGAAAACTCACGGATTTCTATTAGTAACTGCAAACTTCTTACAAGGCTCTGAGTAAGACTCAAGGATTGCTTGATTGTCTTGCAATGAGGTTAGAACCGGCTTATATAGGATTGTAAAGAGGAACCGGGTGTTCATTGGGCCCCATCGCATTACCTCTTGTCTTCCTATAAAGCAGATTCCTGACATAAAGCATATATACGATAAGATTTACTTTGCCATGCAATAGACATAAAGCATGACAACTCATGACATAAAGCACACAACACATTGACATAAAGCTAAAGCACTCAACACACATACTGACATAAAGCATAACTTAAGCACGAAGGTAGTAAGGGTGTGGTGTAGGTACTCCCACCACGCTCCGCAGGGCATCAAAGGTAGAAGGTGGCCATCCGGGTCACAACATCTTTAGTTAGACTGACAGTTGTTTCCAACTATGCGTTGACTTGTTGCGTGGCTGGATACCAGTCTCTCCAAAAATTATCAGATGTGCACAACCTTCGGCATTCCTGTAATTTCAGGGAATGGAGGGCCATGAGTTGTTGCAGGGCTTTGACTGCTTGGTCTGCTACTTGCTGCTGAATTTGGT
>JBBUKS010000113.1:10643792-10657485 GCA_038050645.1 Hedychium gardnerianum | reverse complement strand
CACGGAGGAGGTAAATTACGGGGGCTAATCTAGCCAGCCTGAACAGTGACTAGTGCATAAGGGAGGGCAGGAACCTGGCTACTAGCCAGGATTTGACCCCTAAACCTCATTGTGGCAACACCTCGTGCACTAGCCAACAACTCATCCCGTGGGGACATATATATTCTACCTATTGGACTTATATAAGGTTGTAAATGAACCCAAAGTTTATGAATAAATTTGACATTAACCTTAATAAGAATTTATTTATGTTCATTCAATAGATACTAAATTAATTAAATAAATAAACTTAAATAACTCATTAAATTAAGTAAATAAATTTGAACACATATGTATTCAGCTCGTGAATGTTCATGAATAATATTCATGAGCAACGTTCGTAAACAACAATCGTGAGCAATGTTTGTGAACCATGTTTATCAATAAATTTTTTATCAACATGTTAAATAAATAAATACACTTTTAAAATGGACAAACAAGTTTGTATTATCAAACTCAATAACCAACCAAATTAACAAATTTAAAATCTAAAAGTTTCAAACAATTAAATAAATTTAAATTGATAACTCGATAACATCTAAATGAACTAAAGTCAAGCCAACTTTGAATTAAGCTCAAGATCATGAAAAAGAAACCAAGTCAAACTTTAACAATCATTTCAACAACTTAATTCATTTTAAACTCGGCTCGACTTAACTTAATTATCTTATCAAATAAGTTTGAATATCCCAAAACTTAGCTAAAAAAAGTACTCTAAGCATTACATTGCCATCTAAAAAGTACTAATTAACACGCTTTTGACTTACTAGATGCATGCTTATAAATTGCAAATTGAAATAGAAGAAAAACTGGATTTAATTAGTCAAAGAAAGCTATATATGTATGTAATATATATTTGAAAATATTTTAACTTAGTTTTCATTACTTTAATTTAAAGGAATAATAGGTGTGTTTAGTTTGTATAATGTCAATATCAAATCTAAATAAAATCAATTATTTTTAGTGAACTATAATATAATCAAATCATATAGTATTGTTAAGATTCTAGGTTCATTCTATCAAATAATACAAGAATAAAGTCATTGAAATTATTCTTGTTATTGTATCATTTACTCAAATTCTTTTTTCTTTTCTTTTCACATTTGTTGTTTCCAGTTATGTACTCAATATGCATTTGATGACTTTAAAGAAATTGACGTTGGATAAGATAGCGATTATTCTGTGAGCTGATAAAAAAGGGGGGTTTGAGGAGAAGACAAGAAGAGATAACTGCTATCCTCCAGATTTTTTCGATTTTTTTTTTATTTAATAACCGAGGATAATTTTCTCAAACAGCTAAATACATATTTATATAGACTTTAAACCCTAAAACCCAAATAAGGAAAAAAAATCCTAACATATAGACCACAATTTCTAACTAAAGGAAAGAAATTCTAAAAGAAAGAAAAAAAATTATTAATAGACTCATGATCCTAAAATTACTAAAAAACAGACTCAAAATATAAAAATACAAAAAGATAAAAATTATTAAAAATACCTAAAATATCAAAAATCCTAAAAATTATCAAAAAATAATAATAAAAGATGCTCCCGCATCAAAAAATTAAATTCATACCAAATTAACATTGTTACACTCTTATTAATTTATTAAGTGTCTTATTTTTTTTTACTCTAAATTAAGTTTTTTAAGGTCATCAAATACTTTAAGTATTATATATATATCCAAATTTTATAACCCGACTAATTCTGAGGTAGACGGTCTAACCCCATATTTCGCCCACCAAGTAAATATAGGAAGCGCGGTAGCTCCTGACGTGATGCCCCAACTTCACTAGTAGTTCAATCATCTTAGGTGTGTCATACGTGAGAAATGAATCCTGATTGCTTGAAAAATTTATCATGCCTCTTACTATCACACCAAGCCCTAGGAGGCAAATACTTTAAGTACTTGATCATTATAAAAAGAGTTTGAATTCATGACAAATTGACACCATTAAATCATATTGGTCAGTTTTTTCTTCTTCTAATTTTGTGTCTTTTAAAATCATCAAACACTTTGGGTTAAAAATATTTGACAATCCTAAAGGACTCAAATTTGTGCCAAATGACACCATTGCTCCCACACCAATCTCTTAAGTTTGTCTATATCTTTCAAATTTTGGGTCATTTAAAGTTATCAAACACTTTTTTTCTAAAAGTGCTTAATGGTCCCTCTCAGTCTATGCTAAATGAGCATCATTGCACTCGTAGTAGTTTTCTAAGTTTGTGTATACATTTTTCTTTTCATAATTTAGAGCACTCTAGACTATCAAACACTTTTAGGCTCAAATTCATTTTAAATAGGCATCATTGTACCCCTAATAATTCTCTATGTCTATTTATGCTTTTTTCTCTCTCTAGATTTAGGATCACTAGAGTTGCAATAAGTGTCTTTTGGTTATTTAGAAAAGTTCGATACACCTCTGACAAAATGCTAAAGATTAATAGAGTGGTTGTGGCAAAATGTGTGTTAAATGTGACTTTTAGGAAATTGAAAATTGTTAATGTCCATGTGAGCTAAATTTGAAAATCATACCATAATTACTAATTTCTATGCAAACCTTTCTAAATTAGTAACATGAGCATACCTTAAATGTGACTTTTAAGAAATGATAATTTATCAAAAAGTGCATTTAAATTTATAAAATACCCAAAGGGCGTACTACACTTTGAAATTTATCAAAGAATATATCTATATTTGAAAATACCCTTCATCCAAACCACCTCAACAATATGTTATTTCTCAAGCCATCAACTAATCAAGTGGAAGTGATGTCAGTCAATTAGTCATGATTGAATGAAAAAAAAAATGGTACCGCCACGTTAGCGACTCCCTCATGACTGTCCCACGTCATTAAGAAGAAGTTTAGTAGGAGCTCAAATGTGACAAATGCATGGGCAAGGTCACCAGAGGTGAGGAAATCTCCTAGAGAATTTTGACCCCCCGATCATTACAATTATTATCTCATACACTTACCAATTGAGTCAGCTCTGGGGCCTAGTCATGATTGAATGAATGATTGAATGAAGCTGATTCGATTAGTGGCAGTTAAATATCTTTGACCAAAAGTATTGTCGACCTTAAAAACCTTAGATTTATATTAAATGGGTACCTTTGCACTCTAAGGGGTTGATAACAATCATTTTGGACATATTATTTTGTTCTTACACTTGATGTTTTTTACTTCTCTCATATGTTCAAATTGTCATTCTTATCATGTTTTGCGTGCAAGGAGTAATTTGGAGCTTCATTGCAATTCTCCTACATTTAGAGAATTATTTACTAAGATTTAAAATTTATCTTGTAAGGGATCAAAGAGATCGAAATCGGAGTCAAAAGAGGACCCGATGCTCACTATACAAGCCAACACGGCCTGGCCATGTCCACTAATAAGGCCTGGCCATGTCCTACATGAAGTGCAATCAGAAGCTCCAATCCAGAGCTTAACACAACTTGGTCATTCCCTTAGGCACAGTTGTGCCACTACCCTCAGCCTCCAGCACAGCTTGGTCGTGCCAAAGGGCATGACCGTGTCAGACGGAATAGCATCCAGGAGCTCATCGTCGCGGCCGAAATGGCTTGGCCGTGCCGACGGGCATGACTATGCCATGGGCCAATTCAAGGGACTATTTAAGCTAAACTCAGATATAGGGTTTGGGGAATCTCTCCGGAATCACCTCCTTCAACCTCCATCTTCACCTCCCTTCCTCTGGATTAGGAGGAAGGGAGGCCATCTCCACCTCTCCTAATCGAATTAGAGAGGAGAGTTTGCTCCACAACTGAGAAACTTCTGGTGATCAGCATCCACCACTTCACCGACATCTCCACCTCTCCTTCTTTGATTAGAAAGGAAGATGATCCATTCCATCTCTGACGACATTCCCCCGAGCTCAAACGGATTAGGGAGAGATCGGATTCTCCACCACGTTTAGGGATTATGAGCGTGTTCCGTTCATCGCTGCCACTTCGTCGACATCATCTCTTCTTCATATTAGAAGAAGAGGATCCATCCGCATCGACGAGCCTTGGTCCGGATTAGGAGAGGCGCTTTCCCCTTCATTGCTAAAATTCGCATCCACCATCGGAGGGAGAGATCTCCACTTACCCTAGTTTTAGTTTAGCTTAGTTTTTATACATGCTATGTATTTGTTTAAATGTCTTTTACACTTTGTTTACTTTTGTTAATGCATTTCAATTGTTTTAATTACTTGCATACTTGTTTCATTTAATGCTTTAAGTTATTGTCATTAATTTGGATTGCAATTAGATTAGATTAGGAATGCTTTACTTTATGTTATGCTTTTGTCAATTCAATTGTTGCAACCGTAGTTTAGGTTAGATTATGTTTTCATTACTTGCATTGCTTTTCATTTTGTTAGTCTTAGAATTGTAAAATCAAACCCCCAGTTATAATACAAAAACCCAAAGCAATAAATTGATCATAAGAACTATCATCCTACTATTATATTCATTGGGAGACAACCCGAGTTATCTCTATGCTATATTATATTGGGAATACAATCAAAGTCTTATATTGAAAATATATGGAACAGATCATGGACTATAAGAGAAAGATATCTCCATTGGTATGAGACATTTTGGGTAGAGTCCAAAAATAAATCCATGAGGGCTTAGGCCCAAAGTAGACAATATCATATCATTGTGGTGATATCTTAATTCTTTTGGTCTTAACAAGTAGTATCAGAGCCATGGTCATGTCGAGCCATGTGGGTGGAATAATGACCTCGAACGAAAGAGGGGAGACTCGGAGCAGGTCAAGAATGACCGGATGTTTGAGGGGAGGCCCGGAGCAGGTTAAGAGTGACCAGATGCTTGGGAGAGGCCTGAAGCAGGTCAAGAGTAACTGAATGTTTAAGGGGAGCTCTAGAGCAAGTCAAGAGTGACTGGATGCTTAAGGGGAGGCCTGAAGCAGTCAAGAGTGATCGGATGCTTTATGAGAGGCCCAGAGCAAGTCAAGAGTGACCGGATGCTTGAGGGGAGGTCTGGACCATGAGAATAATGGCGGTCCTTCATTTGAGGGGAGGATTGTTAGGAATACAATCAAAGTCCTATATTAAAAATACATGAAAAAGATAATTGACTTATAAGAGGAAGATATCTCCATTGGTATAAGGTATTTTTAGTAGAGCCCAAAAATAAATCTATGAGGGCTTAGGCCCAAAGTAGACAATATCATATTATTATGGAAATATCTTAATTCTTTTGGTCCTAACACATTAACGTAGAGGAATTCAGTAAATTAATTTGAATTTGATACACTCGTAGTACGACATACGAGTGCTCTTATCAAATTTTGGCGTCGTTGTCGGGGAATGTTAACAGTGTTTGATAGACACAGGATTGTTTTTTTTTGTTTCTTTACAAAAATTCAAAAATTGTTTAGGGTTTAATTCTATTGTATCAATGTGTTTTATCCTATTTGTTTCCTGTGTCTTTTGATTTTATTCTCAGACAATATGTCAAGAACTAATATCAACAACTCAATTCAACCATGCAACAAATGCAAGCAATGAACACCTGTGAGCCTCAGTTCTACCAGCCGGAACCTTAATACTTCCAACCCCAACAACTTTATGTTTTTGATTGGAGGCAACAAGATAATGGTTCTATCGATAATCATCATATAGTAGCAACAACCAATTTCTTTCCCATAGAACCTCAGTACTATCAACCCCAACAAATTCTTGAGCAACATTAGTACTTCCAACCCCAACAACAAGATAGGTATGATTCCTTGTCAAATACCTATAATTCTGATTGGATGAGTCATTCAAATTTTAGATATGGGGACATACGACAACCTTGCGCTACGATCATGATTGGATGGTTCATCAAAATTTTGAGTATGAAAACGTGCAACAACAAATTGAGCAATTTTTTTTAGCATATCACAATCTACTGGAAGTTCAGGATGATTCAATGTCTATCAAACCATAGTTGCTCCAACATATCAAGCAAAATTCCTGACACATTCCAAGACTACAATGAAGAAACTCCTACTCTCATTTAAACAGAAACTTCAAGGCAGGAATTAAAAGTGCTTATGCAACAACTGACACTCCAAACGCAATAACTTACACTCTAAACACAGCAATTTGCAGCCATTAGTCTCTAGTCTTAGCAACGAACTAAAGCATCACTACAAAATTTGTAGATGCAGTTAGATCAAATTTCATCATTCATTAGCCAGATGCAAACACAAGGTTCCAGTTAGTTACTCTTAGAGACCATTCCTGATGATATCGACGTGCTTGAGGAGATGTATTGTAAAGTTAGTGATATTCTTGTCTTTGATGTTGCTGCTCTACATGACTACTCTATTTCTCTGTGCTGTGATGATGGAATTATAGTTGATGCGAATAATATTGATGTTGATGATGCACGCATACCTCTTGATGAAGCTATTGATGTTCCAGATATTGAGGAATATGAGCAGCTGCTAGATATTAGTGCCCATAATTTCCATCCTGACTAGAAGGCAAGTGGGACAGTGGTAGCAAACAAATGTGATGAGCTGATCCCCACAAGAGTGATGGATAGCTAGAGACCTGCAGACTGGACACTCCTAGTTGAGATGAAGCCCCCCAAATTTTTGCTAAACACTTCCCTGCAATAATTCAGCTCCTAGACTGGATACTATGAATAAATCACCTCCGACCGCTAGAGAGGACCATTAAGAAGATGATGGTGGATGGAGCAGTTCTTACCTCAACTCGATTCATTCTACCCTCGGAGTGGATTTTATAACTGAACCATCTCCAACCATCTGGATGGACCTTCGAGGAGACGATGATGGAGGGAGCTGGACTTGACGACATTGATCACATGAAGAAGACGCTCAACTCCACTAGGGCTATCCCACTACCGGCTTGGTTTCTATTACTGAATCACCTTTAAACCGCTAGGAATCAGGGGAGTTCGTTTCTTTCTTTTCTTTATCTTCATATTTGTTTTGTTTGCTTTCATACATTGCTTTTTTGCTTTGCACTTGTTTGGTCTTGTATATACTTTGCTTGCTTTTGAGTTGTATCTCCCTACATGTTCTTTCATAATACTTTGAGTATCGTAAAAGCTTTTTAAGTTTGATTGTCAAGTTTTGAGATCTTTTGACATGATTGAATATTATGTTTACATGTTGTCTTGAGTGTGGTGATGGATTCTACATTGATAGATTAAGTTTGATAGTTGATATATACCTTGTGAGGATCTTAGCCATGCTTATTCTTTATCCTTTAGTTGTGTGGATTGCACTCATGATAATTGATACTCTAGAACTTGCTTTGTTTTTTCGAAACTACAATATTGTATTCATGTATGAATCTGATGAAGGTCATCTCTCATTTGTTCACTTTGTGATTTCCCTTCTTGTTTAGTATTGTCCATTACATTTTTCTGGTCATACCCTTACTTGTTTGTCTCTTGTCTTATCCTTGAGAGTTTTGATTGATGACATAATGAGTTACATTGTCCAAGACGGACAAATTCTAAGTGTGGGAGAAGTTATGTGTGAGGAAGATGTATCAAGAATGCAACATGGACAGGCCGTGTTAAGTGACACGGTCGTGCCCAAGTCTGGAAATTTCAAAATAAGAAGAAAGATGTCCATAGATATGATCACAAGCAGGCCATGTTGAGTAACATGATCGTGCTTGATTTTGTACACCCCACAAAAAAATAAAAAATTGAACCACGGCCTGGCTGTGTTGAGTGTCACAGTCGTGATAGCTTATGTGAAAAAAAAGTAAGAAAAAAATAAATAAAAGAATAAGAAAATAATTTTTTCTTATTTGGGTGAAAGGAGGTAGGAAATTGAGCGTTAGAATGTTTGGGTGAGACTTTTATGCATGTTACGTGATTATATTCATCATGTTCATCATCCCAAATTCTCATGTCTCTTTGGTTTCTCTTCTTGTTTACCTATGCTACTTGCTTCTTTTGACTTCTTTTTGACACCATTACAACTCTAATAAGTCCTTCTGATTTATGCGTGCATATGTTTATAGTAGTGAAGAGTAGAAAATAAACAAACATATGGTAGTGCAATGTCATGAGTAGCATTGAGTGGAAACTCCACCTTGCAAATGTTTATGTGAGCAAGAGCGAAACCACTTACCCTGTGAGGTCCTATCATGCTTAGTTTATGCAAGTTGATTGAAATCACTATGCTTGTTGGCTAGTGTAAGAATTAGATTCATGAATGTATTGATTCTTGTGAAACTTGATGGTCCTAAGTAATTATGTTTTACGATCTTCGAAGTATTGTTAGGGAATTAACTAGGGAGATGAGTTTTTGGTTTTCTTTTTAGATCTATTTACTTGCCCGAGATGTGCAAGAATAAGTGTGGGGGAGTTGATAACAACCATTTTGGACGTATTATTTCGCTCTTACACTCGATGTTTTTACTCATCTCGTATGCTTAAATTGTCATTCCTATCATGTTTTGCATGCAAGGAGTAATTTGGAGCTTCATTGCAATTGTCCTACATTTAGAGAATTATTTACTAAGATTTGAACTTTATTTTGTAGGGGATCAAAGGAGAGTAAAATCAAAGTCAAAAGATGATCCGATGCTCACTATAGAAGCCAACATGGCTTGGTCGTGTCCACTGACATGACTTGGTCATGCCCCACATGAAGCCCGCTCAAAAACTCCATTGCAGAGTTCAATATAGCCTGGTCATGCCCTTAGGCATGACCATACCACTCCCCTGAGCCTCCAACACAACTTGACTGTGCCAAAGGGCACGACCATGTCAAATGAAAGAATGTTCGGGAGCTCATCATCATGGTCGACAAGGCCTGGCCATGCCAACGAGCATGACCATGACGTGGGCCAATTCAAGGGACTATTTAAGCTGAACTCAGATTCAAAATCACCTCCTTCAACCTCCCTCAATCCTAGCCACCATCTTCACCTCCCTTCCTCCGGATTAGGAGGAAGGGAGGTCACTTCTCATTCTTGGATTAGAGAGTAGAGTATGCTCCACAACCAAGGAATCTTTGGCGATCCGCATCCACCACTTCATTGGCATCTCCATCTCTCCTTTTTTGGATTAGAGAGTAAGAGGATCAATTCTATCTCCGACGACATTCCCCCAAGCTTGCTCAGATTCTCCACCACGTTTCAGGATTATGAGCGTGTTTCGTTCATCGCCGTCACTTCGTCGACATTATCTCTTCTTAGGATTAGAAGAAGAGGATCCATCAACATCGATGAGCCCTGGTCCAAATTAGGAGAGGCGCTTTCCCCTTCATTGTCGGAATCCGCATCCACCATCGGAGGGAGAGATCTCCAATTACCCTAGTTTTAGTTTAGTTTAGTTTTTATGCATGCTATGTGTTTGTTTAAATGTCTCTTACATTTTGTTACTTTTGTTAATGCATTTCAATTGTTTTAATTACTTGCATACTTATTTCGTTTAATGCTTTAAGTTCGTGGCATTAATTTGAATTGCAATTAGGTTAGATTAGGAATGTTTTCCTTTATGTTATGCTTTCGTCAATTCAATTGTTGCAATCATAGTTTATGTTAGATTAGGTTTTCATTATTTACATTGTCTTTTATTTTATTAGTCTTAGAATTGAAAATCCAAATCCCAAGTTATAATACGAAAAACCCAAAGTAATAAATTGATCCTAAGAACTATCTTCTTGTCGTTACATTTATTAGGAGACGACCTAAGTCATCTCTATGCTACATTAGTGTAGAGGAGTTCGGTAAATTAATTTGAATTTGATACACCCATAGTACGACATACAGGTGCTCTCATCAGGGGTCTCCTAATTTTTTTTTTTTCAAATTTGGAACCCTGGAGTCATCAAGTATATATTTTTTTAAAAAGTATGATGATACTAAAGAGCTTGAGATTCATACTAAATGAGTTTGTGCACTCTTGAAAATTTATTGAGTTTGTCTATGTTATTTTTTTTTCTTCATATTTTGAGTCCTCTAGCACATTCAAACACTTTTAGTTAAAGGTATTTGACGGTGATCAATCAACTAGTCTCCATGACCATTGATTCTTGTCAAATTAGTATTGTCTTACTTCTAAGATTCTTGTGAATTTGTCCATGTTCATTTTTTCTAATGTTTGAGCCCTTTAGGGCTATTAAGTACTTTTGGCCAAAAGCGTTAAGAGGCATTATTGCATTTCTAAGTTTTCCCTAAATCTATTCATGCTTATTTTTCTTTTTCAAATTTTGATCCTTTTATGATTCTCAAATACTTTTGTCAAAAGTGTTTGATTACCCTAGAGACCTTCAATTCATGGTAAATGAGGATCATTACACTCCTAGGGTTCATCTAAGTTTGCTCACGTTAACTTTTCAAAATGTTGAGTTCTCTATGACAATCAAATACTTTCATTGTACTCCAAAGATTCCATTGAGTTAGTCAATATTCATTTTCCTGATTTTGAGCTTTATAGGGTCATCAAATACTTTTTATGATGTTTGATGACGGCCAGTTGATTGCTCAGTTGATTGGAAGTGACTCTAGTTGACTGAATGTAATTCTAATTGATTAATTACAGTCAAATACCTTTGGCCAAAAGTTCTTAACAAACCTAGTATTTTTGAATGCATGTCAATGCACTCTTAGGGTTCCTGTCAGTCAATGTTTGTGTGTGTGTTTTTAAATTTTGAGTTCTTTATGGTCATCAAACACTTTTGACCAAAAACATTCTTCTCTTTAGGTTCCTTTAACACAAATTTGAGACTTCTATAACCATTAAATACTTTTTTTTTTAATATCAAAAGTAGTTGATGACCTTACAGCTCATATTAATGTTAAATTCATATTTTTTTTAAAAATAGTCCATCAAACACTTCTACTGAAAAACGAATAGAATTTTGAGAAATAGACGTGTGATATGCTCTCCAAAAACTTACATTATTAATGTCTACGTGTGCGTGCATGGGAGGAGCTAGGATATTTATTCACTATAGACAACAATATAATAAAATTAATAAAGCAAAAAATAAAATAAAACCTTATAATCATAAAACATCACAAAATAATTACATTATAATTGTTCTTTCCGAGTCTTCTTATTTTAAAACCTTTTACAATTATCTTCATTATTAACCATTAGAAATATATCTTTCTCTATATAGCATTAAAATTATCGTTCATCCAATTATTACTTATTCCATTACACAATCTATCTTTCACAATTCTTATGGGAGAAAATACTCTTTCTACAGTCGCAGTCACAATCGGTAGAATTAATGTCAATGTCAAAAAGTTTATAAACCAATGGGCACACCATATTTTTTTTGACATAACTAATTATTAGTGCAATCAACCTCGGGTCATGGTTGATCAAGCTTGGGTTAGCTTGAGCTTGAGTTTCGATATTTGATCAATATATTTGTATTAAGTCAAGTAGGTAAAGGTTGACCAGATACATGAAGTGGGAAGTCCTACCGAGAGACTAAGCGGTGGAAGTCCTAGCAAGACTAGGCTATGGGAGACCTAGTTGGGAACTAGACAAGGAAAGTCCTAGCGAGAGGCTACCTAGTTGAGAACTAGACAAGTGAAGTCCTAGCGAGAGGCTAGACAATGGAAGACCTTATTGGGAACTAGGCAAGGAAGTCCTAGCGAGAGGCTAGGCAATGGAAGACCTAGTTGAAAATTAGACAAGAGAAGTTCTAGCGAGAGGCTAGGCGGTAGAAGTCCTAGCGAGAGGCTAGGCGGTAGAAGTCCTAATGAGAGTGATGCAGGAGGATCCGAACATATTTTTACTATTTTTAGTAATTTTTAGATTTTTTAGTATTTAGGATATTTTTGGTATTTTTTATTTTTTGGTAATTTCAAATTTTTTTTGTATTTAAGGTAGTTTTTGGTAATCTCTATCTTTTATATTTTTAGATTTTGAGTCTGTTTAAAGCTTTTAGAATTATGATTTTTTTTTTCTTTTTGTTAGGTTCTTTTCCTTTCTTTACAAGTTAGAAATTGAAGTTTATGTGGGGATTTATTTCTTTTTTTTTTGTGTCTTGGATTGAAATCTATATAAGAGTCATGTTTAGTTGTTTAAAGGAAATCCTCTGTTATTATATAAATTTTTTCTTATTTTGGAAAAAAAATGTAGAGGACGGTTATTATTTTTTCTTGCTTTATACTCAAACCCCCCTTCTCATCAACTCGCAGGATAATTGTTATCCTATCCGACGTCAGTTGGTATCAAAGCTGACAGTGTCCGATTTGAGGAAGCTAAGCGATGGATCAGTAGAACATCATCGTGGTCGTGGTTGTAGTCACGGCAGGCAAGTTCCAATTAAGGAAGCCAAGCACCGTGAAAGACGGTTGAGGATTGAGGATTTACAGAGGTAAGTCACATATTTAACCCGACATGTGAAGATTAAGGATCTACATAGGCAAGTCATAGATTTAACCCAGCATCTAGAGGCGCGAGATTGTGAGGTACATGGTCGAGATGATCGACATGGAGACTTTGGATGTCAAGTTGATCTACCCAAATTTTATAGTACGTCACAGACAAAGAATTTTATTGATTGGATCAACAAAGTGGAGCGGTTCTTTATCTATAAGCAAGTTCCGGATAAGATGAAAGTAAAATTGATTGCCTTCAAACTCAGAGGTCTAGCATCGTCATGGTGGGAATACTTGCGACACTTACGAGACCAGTAAGGCAAGGCCAAGATCAAAGATTAAGAGCAGATGAAAAAGAAGATGGAGAGACAATTCCTTTTGTTCGATTCTCACAACTTTTGTCTCAGCGACTTCATGCATTGAGGCGAGATGCTAGATCAATAGATGATTATACGAAGGAATTTTACTAAAAATTCATTTGTTGATTGTGGCTATGCTGTAAACAAGGGTTGTGAGGTCAGTCCCATTTCTGTTCAAAGCAACATTCAGAATCATCCCTTGCCTTTATTCACTGATAATGCAAGTAGCAAAATCAATAACCTGGAAAACTCTTTAGTAACCGAGCACACGAAGGAAGACTGCCCTGTGATCAATGTGAATAAGAGCTCAGAATCTCGTGAATCTGAAAAGAAACAGAGTGATACATTTCCTAATGTTCATGGTGAACATAAACTAAATGATTTCAGGATGAGGTTCTTCACAATAATATTTGTGTTGTTAAGGATTCTTCAGGAGTGGCTCCAACGATCAATTCTCTGATGTTGCCAAATGAAGGTTCTCATGAAATTGTGCTCTCTGAGAACTCTAGGTTGCTGGAAGCTATTGCCTACCAGGAAAAATCTTTGAACGAAGAACTAAAAAATAGAGGATAAAAAATCAACTAGCACTAATCTGTTTCCAGCTTTAGCAGGGGAGGATGAAAAGAAATTTGTTGAAGTTGTCATTGAGAAGAGAACTGAGCTCTGTGATATTGTAGCAGAACCTATCAAATCTTCTGCTTTAGTGCTTGAGGAAAGTCAAACATTTTGTTCTGAGGAACAGAGAGATCTTGATGTGTACAAGATCAGAGGCATCAACACCGTGCCAATTGGGCGCGTCGAGACTGGTGTTCTTAAGCCTGGCATGGTCGTCACCTTCGGCCCTACTGGCTCACGATCGAAGTCAAGTCGGTCGAGATGCACCACGAAGCCCTCGAGGAAGCCCTTCGTCTCCAGGAGGCCGGAGCTGCTGGGGAGGT
>JBBUKS010000113.1:10598208-10638095 GCA_038050645.1 Hedychium gardnerianum | reverse complement strand
CCTATTATAGGCCTGGGGGTTGCCTACCTACCCCTGACATGTTGACACACGGTGGGGACAGTTGGCACATGACTGTTGAATTGGTGTCTTGTTGGCCCTTGGTGGGTTGCGATTGGTGCTGTTTGTTCCGATCATAGTCCTCCCTAGTGCTGCGACGCTCTGTTTTTCTTGAATATCCCTAAAGTATACTGGACAATATTGCCCATATTAATTAACCACGTTGTTCAATACTAACTATGACTGTCAAAAACTGCTTCTCGACTTGTTATTATGGTTATTCTCAACTTATATGCTTATTATACATGTTTTTTAATTAATAAAACTTGTATACTCTACCCGTTACTATCTGTTAACAATTTCATTTTCAATTATTGTCGAATGAGATTAGCATGTGACTTTTGCTTTGCACTCTTGTTATTCTTGGGCAGATTGCTGGTTTATGTCAAGCATTTAATGACATTCTTGATGATATGACAAACAAGGGCATAGCTGTTCCAATTTGAAGTAAATGTGTGCGTGGGGTATACACCAGTACATATGATCGAACCATTTTCCTGTGTTTGAATGGCTTAGTTTTCGGAACGTCTATTACCCCTATCAACTTGTATGACAACTAAACTTTGTGAGGATTTCTTTATAAAAGTTAGAGAAATGTTAATTTGGTTTTTTTGATATTTCATGCCCTTTTTTTGGAAACACATCCATTTTTTTTTATTGTTGATTTTGATGAAGGATAGTTGAAAAAAAAACATTTATATGTTTTCTAGGGCGTAGTAAAATTTCCATGGCTCGAGTGTGCCTGGAACGTCTTCTCCAAATGGGATCGTCATCTCTAAATCCTTTTTTGGGTATGAAAATAGGCATCTTAGTTTGAAATTTTGTAAGCATGCGTCTTTTTTCCATGCTAGAAATTCCCCTTTAATACTGTTTTGAATTAAAATTGTTTGATTAACCAATTTGTCAATTGGAATATTCACTCGAGCCACCTCTAAAGCTGAGTTTACATCTAATTTAAATCTCTTTTGTTTCCAAAGGCACATGTTCACACAAATTTGTCTTTATGTAGTTTTACCTAGGCCCTCGAGTTTTCTTCGAGCCAAGAAGCTCCTTGCATATGAGATTTCATTATTTAGCATTCAGTTGTTTTCGATCAATTAAGATTTCTTGTTTTGTCTAGCATCTAGTTGAACTTCTTGCTTTGTTTAGCATCTAGTACATCATAATTTATTTGGACTTCTTGCCTTGCTTAGCATCCTATTGATCTCAATCTATTGAGATTTTGTTTTACCATGTCTCATGTTTAACCTTTTTAGACTTTCTTTGTCAAGTTTTTATTGGGCATTTGCATGCCAAGTACCTATTTGAGTTTTTCCATGCCAAGCACTTGGGTTTTCATTGCAGCACTTGTAAACTATGTTAAGCTTAGCTACACCCTTGACATAATTATGAGATCAACACTATTGTCTAATATAAATAATATTCAAACATTAAAACCACGTGCAAGCACATGCTTAGAGTATCATTGTGTATGATCGTGCTAAAGGAGAGTCGAAGAACACCTAATCGTTTCTCTCGATTTTTCTCTATAGTTTAATTCGTAGCAAATATGCACTCAGATTTAATGTGGTTCGCAGCCTCTAAGATTGCGACATCCATAGCATATGTTCAACCCGTTGCAGTATCATATCTTTCTTTCTTATCTTACAAGGATATAAAAAAATAGTGACAATATAAAAGAAAGACTCGATAATATAAAATATAACAACTTTATAGAGTAAACAGTAAAAGACAAAAGATCTTGATCTCCCTGTTGAGTTTGTTGTGGCTTAGTGTTTCTTTGTTATTCATGATTTTGTAGATAGAGAGTAGAATTTACTTTGAAATGAGTAGTTTGTAATCTTTTATTTGAATCTCCGTCACTCGACTATCTGTACACCATTAATTGATAAGTTTGATTTGTTTGATATTTTAGCATATGACATACATCTTTAGGATCCTCATTAATCACTTCTCAAAATAATCATTAGCCAACTATGTATCAAATTGTTAACTTCCACAGGCAACTTCTAAGCTTTTTGTTCTATCAATCTAAGCTTTAGTCGGCTGTCTTAGTTGACCGAAAACCTTTCAATTTGCTGCAAAAAAAAGCTTTAGTCTAACTTTTCTAGCTGACTTGCAAACTTTCTTTTTCTCCGAGTATATAATAGTCGACTTTCATGGTTGATTGACAAACTCATAATTTGTTTCATGACAAAACACGAATTCAAATGAATGTGGTTTTCATCAGTCAACTGTATGTGATCATCAGTTGACTGTAAGTGAAACCACGATTCGTACCACACTTGTGGTATCATTAATCGGCTGTCATGATTCTTTTAGTCGATTGAACTCATATCACAAATCTTGTCTCATTCGAATTTGAGTTTGCATTTTTCTGTGTGTAGTAGTCGACTATTACCTTAGTACCAGTCAACTGATACATTATGACTCAACCATCCTATTGGTTGAGTTTGCATAGCTCTGAGTTCTACTCTCGTCCCAGGGTTTATAATCATTCAAAACTATAGTCACTCAAAGCTCTCATTCTCATAAGTTCTTACAATTTGTTAGATGACCTCCATACCTTCCAGACTTCCGTGTCTAAAATCTCATCATCTTCAGGTCTTCATTATTCAATATTTGATCTTCTTGGCTTGTTGGGATTTTTATTTCATCAAATTCTTTTTGGACTTCCATGCTTAGCATTTGATTTCTCTGACCTGCTAGAACTTGCAACTGCCTAAATTTTTTTGGACTTCTATGCCTAGCATCTAGTCTCCTTAGACTATTAGGACTTCCAACTTACCAAGACCTTCTTAGACATCCATGCCTAGTATCCGACATCCTTACGATGTTGGGACTTCTAAGTATCTACATGCTCGACACATTATCTATAATCACAATAGATTCCTAACTTAACTCGCGGTCCAAACATCGAAATTCATACAATAAATAATATCACATATTTGGGGTATGATTGCATTAACAAATTGCACCAACATTTCATCTGCCTATTATTTAATGATGGAACATTTGATCTCTTAGGATCATAATTGATCATGATCTTGATGATTATGGCAAAGACTTTAAGTTAAGCTCATTATTGTATTTGATATGTGTATGAAGTTGTGCAAGACTATGACAAAAGAGATGGAAACTTGGCATGGGCAAGGTATTTAATGGTTTGAGATCCGTGGAGTTCGTCGACAGATAAAGTGGGCATTCGAGGGATCGCAAGACAAGGAACAATAGAGCACTACTAAGCTAAAGAGGTGAACTATCTAAGTGAAGACATGAAGGATGTCACATGGAGTGAAGCTATGAGCTTGGTGTATCCAAATGACAAGTAGTTTGACAGAAGAAGACCTCAAGTCATGATAAGACTCCGAGGGAGTTGTGAGTGAAGTGACTTGTATGCACGGGATGAGGATAGTACTCGACCTATACGGACTCGATCAGTAGATTGGTTGTAATTAATAGACCAGTTGATTGAAGTCCTTTAGTTGATTGATAATTGAGTCAATTGCATAGTTGACTCAAACATGAACCAAATGAAGTATCTCTAAAGGTCAGTCAACTAACGATGGTCCAATCAACTAGTGCCTATGACTAGTCGATGAAGCTTAGATGTAGTTATCAAAGAAAACAATCATGATTTAATTGAATTGATCTAGCCGGTCGGCTAATGGTACATAGTAGTTAACTGATGAGTGCTAGCTTAACAAAAATATGTCAAAGATTCATTTTAAGGAAGAGACTATTTAATGGATTTGAAAGGCCTATGTTATTTCTCCAAGTCTTATTGTAAACACTAATACTTCTGTTGTAATACTCTTGTATAAATTGTAAACATCTTGTAAGACGTTTCTCCACTTCTAATACGTAAAGGAGAAAATATAGAGGATTCTAGAATGATCCACCAAAGAATTATAGATTGTGAAAAAGAAGTTTAGGGGCTGTCGAATCATGTTAAAAGTTTGTGACCTTTATTCACTCTTTTCCCCTTTAACGCTCATGTTCACCTCACCGTCACCATTTGGACTAACAAATATAATTTTCAATTTAAAACAAGATAAACAAAGAGTATGAGATTATATGAAATATGTATAACATGTGACAAGCAAACAAGATTTACCTCCAATAATCCTAGTAATAAGTGATACAAAGACACTCTTATACAACACTAACAGTATGTTTCTTAATTGTAGCAACAAGTTCAATAAGTATGTTTGATCTTTAACAAAGTCTAAAATAAATTTTCTTGCAGCAATATTTCTTTGTCAAAGTAGTCTTCAAGCTCGATATTTTCACAAGATAAAATTTTTCAAATTGCTTCGTGCTTGTAGTTTATGCTCATTCATTCAATTTTACATGCCTAAAAATAATTGGTCAGGTCCAGAAAAGGCTTAAGATTCTCTAATGCTTATAATTGGTTAGGCCAAGATAAGCCAACACTAGATTAGATGTTGGATATTAGAAGGGGATAATAAGACCTGAGAATATGACTGAAGATCACATGGGAAAGAGGAATAACATCTCTGAAAAGAGCGAAGGATTAAATTGAGCTCTGCGACATCAAAAGATAGAAGAAAATAGGATGAAGAAAGTACATCAAAGGATTAAATTGAGCTCTGTCGTCGACTGCAGACATCCAAATGTCGACAGAGGTAGCTTTTATGAAGGATGAACCAGGCATATGGTAATCATAATTTTTAAAACAGATTTGTCTCCTCTTCAACAATGCTTAGAGGTTTGAATGGATTGTTCCCAGAATAATGATGCGATAGTTAGGCCCTCCAATGAATAATCAAGGGATCTAAGGTTTAAATCTCAGCTACGGCGTATTGTAGGAAATTTTTTCTCCAATGAGAAGCGAGCCTAACAATACTGACCATTTAGATGAGCCTCCATTAATGCTTCCCGATTATCCTTGTGGCCGGTGAAAAACTTCTATGGGATCGGACCGATCACCTCAGGTCCGACGTTATTCGACCTGATTAATTATTTTTTTTAGAGGTTTGAATGGATGATCAATTTTCCACAATACAATGGTTAAACCATTTTAGCAATCAATGAAGTAACTCGTCACCCGAGCATAAATTGCTTATAGTGAACTGAATTTCATATCCGAACCCTACCACAGGAACTTCGAAGGAAGAAAAAAAGGATTGACAAGTCAGAGACGGAGAGAAAAGAGAATTGCTTGCTGTTGGGTGCGAATTGCATACTTCACTGTAGAAGTGAGCTTGTATTTGCCATCAGCCCCTTCAAGCCATGTAACCGCAATTAATGGCTACTAATAGCCATGTAACTGCAGTTAGTGGCCACTACTAATCATATAATTACCATTAACTACGGACATAATTGAGTTGATACTCGGTGATAATAAAATTGTATCACCATTAACCACAGTTAGTAACCGCTACCTGTCACTAACCGCTATTAGTGGATTAATGACTCATAATAACCCTTATTACATATTTTTCATTTTCTATCATGATTAATTGCAATTAATCGGTGGCCAAAAGATTTTTATGGCTATTATTACATGAGTTGATTTGACATTCGATGGACGTAAGTAATTAAGTCGTACTCTACACAAATCAATTGAATTTAATATAAATCAGACCTTAAATTTGCACATTCCTTACATGCACACCAGCAAGGATCGTTGTGCTAAGATAGGTGGCTGTGGCTGCTGCTTATAACAGTTTGGTAACGCGCGAACCTGTGGCTGCTGCTTATAACAAAAAAAAATATAACAGTTTTTTTGTAACGCGCGAACCTGTGGCTGCTGCTTGTTGTCCATGTCTCTCCCCTCGCTTCGCCCCCTGCTTTTCCACCATGAATCATCCCCTAAATTGCTTCCTCTCCCAATTCCAAGATCGAATTTTCACCGGAAACGGGAGCCGGGAGTCCTCGGCATCAGAGCTCACTCTGGCAACCCCGAGAGGGCAGTCCCCAGATGGGAAAATGCGCTCGCCACCGCTGCAAGCCTCTACCCTCTGTACGTCACCATCGGTGGCTCCGTTGCAGTCGTGAATCCGTCGGCTTTCTCCTGGTTCGTGGCCCGAGGCCCGGCTTCTTATACCTGTGCTCTGGGTTTCATAATGCTGGCCATGGGTCTCACTCTGGAACTCAGGGACCTATTTGCTCTTTTCCGGAAGCAGCCTTTCTCTGTAAGCCAGGGGATATCTGATGATTTTCTTTAGACTCATCTAACGTGAATGTACAATTTCCTAGTTGAATATTAGGATCTGCACCGATAAACATCCGCCGAGGTGCTACTTATCTGACATGAATGTGCAATCTCTTCGTTTTCTTCACCTGATTTCTACTACAGATTGTTGTATAGCGCATCTCTTTTATCTTCCTTTTGTTTTTTGTTTTTGGATAGATTCTTTGTGGTTGTGTTGCTCAGTACACAATAATGCCATCTCTTGGAGCTACTGTTAGCATAGCACTTGGCCTTAAACCGGCTCTTGCTGTGGGGCTAATTCTGCTGGCTTGTTGCCCTGGAGGAACTGCTTCGAATGTGGTACGCCGTTTCCTTCTTGTAAAGTGCAAATGTTATTTCACCTATATATATTTGATATCTAGACACTTATTATTTTTTTGAATCAATACCTAAAAACTTTTAAACCTAAGATTCTTAAATAAATGCCTAGTTGACTTGAGACTGTGTAGGTTTGTACTTGAGTTGGATCTTTGCATTTTTAGATGAGTGGGTAAGCCAGGGTGGAAAACACTAAGTCGATGGAGGAAGAACAACAACAACAACAACCGAGCCTTATCCCACTATGGAGGAAGAACCCTATTTGAAAATTTTCTACACTTAGTTGCTTGTCTTGTCCTCTGTCATTTTCTCTATTCCATATGCATTACGGCATGCACATTTATCTTTTCTTATTACTCGCTTAAATTACATGTTATGACAAATACATCCTATGACAAATACATTGATTAACATGCTAAATGAAATAAATATGATAAATGCTTGCTTAATTATTATGAACATCTCATTGCTCCGTTGATTATGTCAATGTGTTGTAGGTTATTATGCATTGGTAGTCACACTATAATGAGTGTATGAAGTATCTCTTCTTCAAAGAGCAAGGGAGAAATGCAAACATCCCTACTCGATTTGCTATAAAACATAAGCTAACCAAAATAATAAAACATGATGCATGCACTAAAACACTACGAGAAGTTCCTTAATTTGTCATGAATTATTATTTAACTTATCACATGATATGTTATTGTTTAATTTATTGCTAGTGCATAATTCATTTTGTACTCCTTTTGACTATTTCCCTACTCTACGCCCCTTTTATTCTGTCCAAATTTACCGAAGATGAGTTATAGGGGTGTATAACTAGGACATTAGGTGTTGCTCTAAGACTTGCATTAGTGTTGGATTCCTCTTGTGAGTTAGTCACTACGTCATTGATTTATTGTTTGCTTCATTTCTATTTTTGGCTAATTATGTTTTCCTTTTAGTGCTTAACTAGATTGTTTGCTCATTGAGTATTTTTAAAGTTCAAATATTAACTCTCCATGATCTAGCTATCTATTGATGTTGATTAATCTTGTTATCATGTGCTTTATACTAGTACTTAGTTTTAGGCTGAGTCACGTACACTCATTTTGTAATTCCTTTTTACATTAACTAATATTTGTTGGTGCAATGATATAAACAAATGGTTGAATTCGATTAGGATATTTCGATCTATTTGACAAAAGATTTAAATTAGGTTTATTTTGTGTTTCTAATGTGTGTAAAAAGTAAGCAAGGACTTAACAAAGTGCAGATAGAGCTTGTGACTCAACGTGGTTTTATTTGTTATTGATAACTTAATGTGGTCAAATTGGATGGTTATGCTCAATGGCTTATAGGTCTGTAATGAGGTTGACTTGGAGGTGATGGTATGAGACATCTAAAACATCAGACATTTCTAACAAGGTGAACTCTAGAATGAGGAGTATATTTGACGGTCATTAACAAGGTGAGCTTGTATGTGAATAGCGAAGAATAACGTGGAACATCTAAAGGATTAGAAATTTCTATTAAGACGTACTCTAGGACAACTTGATAGAAGGTGGACTCCATATGTGAATAACGAATGATGTCTAATATGCAAGCTTAAATGGTTTGGTGCATCCAAGGTATTGAGGGATCGACATGAAGTGAACTTAAGGATAATATAAACTATTGACGAGGTTTTAGACCTTGGGGCAAGAGAGACAAAAGATTACAAGTAAAATGTAATCTTGGAGGGATGATAAGGTTGAAGACCTAGAAGCTATGTGAGCTGCGACAAGCTAATTGTAATCCTGGGGTTCACACTTTTGAAGAGCATTCTCAAGGATCAAGTGTATAACTAAATAGGAGAGTAGATTACCTAGTAGTTTGTAGGAAACCTTCAACCAAGGGACAATACGTTCCTACTTGTGGTTGGTCATTAAGCTTGACCTTGAGCTTTGTGTATGCTTACGAGGATGTAAGCTAAGCAGAGTCATAATTTTAGAGCAGATTCAATTGATTGGTGGGGATTCTTAGTCGACTGGAGTATTGAGTTTATTTGGTAGTTGATTGAACATAAGGGTTCAAAAAAGATAATGTTTTTGTTCAGACTCCAATTAAATGGATCCAAATCGAATCGGCTAGATGTTTGAGTAGTTTACTAAACAAGAATTTTAGTCAATTGGTCAAACTAGTCCTTTGTTGCATATTGGCTACTTGTGCCCCGATTGGAGGCCGGTTTAGTCAATTGGAGGTAGACAAAATACAATAGTTTAAGTCTTTTTTCTATATGAGTCATGAAGGTTGTTTGTCTTGTAAGTGTGCATGAAATTGTTTATGAAATCTCAATAATCAAGTGCTCAAACTAAAGAATGCCCAAAGGCAATCAAAGCAAAAACTCTCACTACAAGCTCTTGATAACTCTTATTTACTTTTCTTGTTTGTATTTCTTTGTAAGAGAAGAACTACTTGTAAGAAACTTTCTTTCTTAGTGGATATGTGAGAGTGATTCACTTACAAATTAATAGGCTGTGGAGTAGGAGCGAGGCTTCGTGCCATGCTTCAAACCATGTTGATTGTGTTAATGCTTTTTATTCTATATTTTTTAATTTATTTTTGTGCGTGTATGATTTTGACACGAGCAATTAAATCCATAAAAGAACACCCTACGATCACTAGCAAGCTTGAGTGTCTATGTTCGTAAGAGAAATTCTAAGCCTCTAGTCATCTGAGCAATTACCAAAGTTATCGTACAACATCCAACATAAAAATGGTGATGGAATTGTCCTGGTGACAAGTAGATCCCATTCCATGTATGGGAAATGAACCAATCAAGTCTTGACAATTTAACTGGTATTGCAGTTAGGTTCATGTTTAAACAACAAATTATTTCTAATTTTTGTTCCTTATGTTTTTTTGCTTCCTTCTGATTTTATGGTTCTAGTCTTATGGCAATAAGTCTCAGAACATAAGAGTGATCTATTGTAGAGTATTATGATTTTTTTAGTTTCTTCTTTTCTCATTATATCATACTTCCCCTCCTAAGTAGTTTCAAATGGTATCTAGTATGAGAGTCGGTCTTAGTGGTTGAGTCCATGGTAGAGGTTGCAAAATCGTGCAATGAGCTGCTACCTCTCATGGTTGAAGGATGTCTCTTACGGGGATGTTCACCGACACAGAGCACCAAAGGTTGATATTATGCCAGTTCGGTTTATTCAAATGAACACTTGAAGTGAGCACACATTATTCATGGCTTGAACTTTGCTATTCAGTATCATTTATCGTCTATTTGACCATTTTCCATTACTTATCTACAAATGATATCCTTGGCCATGGAGACTGAGCCTATCAAGACATATTTTTAAGGAGAAACATTGGTAGAATCATTTTGGCTAGCTCAGTGAACTAGTGGTAAGTACCAAGTAGGTGGACAAGGAGCTTAGATCTACACTCAATTAGTTGGAGATTCTAGCTGTCCTAAAAAGAAAGCTAACATAGATGAGACTTGACATCGTCTCAATTCCCATTACAAGCCTAAAGTACTGTTGCAACATTAGCCGAGACGAAAGGAGAATGGTGCTGCACATTTGTAGCATATGCACCCATGTCTCATAAGTGTACCATAACCATAAATCAGGACATTTTTTGTTCTTGTAAGAAACTGAGACATAGTGCGGGATTTTCGTTGGAGGGTGCAACATAGCTTTCGATCTCCAGTCCCACAACTGCTGTAATAACAACAGACTCAATTGTATTAGAGCCAGTAGTAGTTGTAATAACAACAAATTCTGAGATATCAATCAGCCATGGTGTATGCCCTAACTCAACAAGAGGCCCAGTGGGAAGATGACTCGATACTTCGAGGTAAGTTTACATTTGTGGCATTCCTATAATACCAGTAGCAACAATTATGTTAAAACATGAGCATTTGTTGACAAAAGAAGGGGGAAGGGGGAAATCTACCACTAGAGCTTATCATAGCTGTGATTAGCCATCATGGGAGTTTTATATTTTGCGATGGAGCTAAAAAGTTGTAGGTTGGAAATTGTAGAGTGCTATTCACAGACCTTTGATCACTGAGTTTAACATGATTTTGGGTGTGGATTGGTTATCTTCAAACCATGCCAATATAACCATCAAAAGAAGGTAGTCACTTTTTTCCTCATGATTCACCTTATTGAAATTTTACTGGAATCCACAAATGATCAATATCTTTGATTTCTTCTTTCCATGTGTACACTTATGATGAAGAAATATGAGGACCTTTCCGCTTTCTCATATTTGAATGAATAGCACAAGGGGTAGATGTGTGATATCCCTGCAGTTTGTGAGTTCCCAAATGTCTTTACGGAGGAGTTGTTTGAAATTCCACCCGAGTGACAAATTGATTTTTCTTTGAGTTACAAACTAGTGCACCAATTTCTAATGGCACCATATCATATAACACTAAAGGAACTAGAGGAGCTTAAATTGCAATTATAGGAATTCCTGAATAAGTGATTTATCTGCCATTTTGCATTTGAGAGCTATCCTCTTCATCAAAAAGAAGGATGAATCCATTAGACTGTGACAAGTGAAAGCCATGACTATAAAAAAGTAGTATAATCCTAGAATTAATTACTTATTTGACCAACTTAAGGCACCAATTCTATTTCAAGATTTATCTAAGACTTGGCTTTCATCAGCTCCTAAAAAAATGAGGAAACTCGGAAGATTGCTTTTCTATTTTGGAGTGGACATTATGAATTCCTTTTGAGCAGTTTGGGCTCCCTAATGACGTAGCTACGTTCATGGATGAATTATACAATTCTAGAGCACACAAATTAACTTTGATTGCTTTTTATCGAAGAAATACTAATTTAATCTAAGTTAAAAGAATGAGGTGCCATATAGCCGACCCCACATAGTGGGATAAGGCTCGGTTGTTGTTGTTGTTGTTGTAAAAGAATGAGGTGCATCTTTGAAATGTGATAAAACTGAGTAAAAATAGTTGTTTACCACATTCAATAAGTGTTTTCTAGTTATCAAGTATTGACTTTCTAGGATGTGGTGTCCGAGGATGACATATGTGTAGTTTTATAGCAACCTCGACTCAATAAGGTTAATCTAAGGTGATGGAGGAGGTCTATATCTTTTATGCTATTACTGCAGCTCGTTGAAGAATTTTTCAAGGTAACGATAAGCCTAACATAGTTGACGAATAGGAGTGAAGTCCATTTAGGACGACCCTTGTGAGATGAATTTTTAGAAGTTAAAGCAGAGACCAATTCCGCTTCTGTGTTAGATCTTCCTTCAATGAAGAGTTTCATTGAAGGTTTCATTATGTACATTGATGCTTCAATTCGAGGACAATTTTTTTTAAAAAAATAAATATGGTTGGCATAAGTTAATCAAAGCTTAGCATCTTAGCATCACTCATAGCATAGGTACGCTTGGTGGAGAAAAATTAAAACCATTCAATAATTGGACCATCACCTTCATACTATAAAATAAATAGATGAAGCATGGTTGGGACCAGGGTTCACTTGAGATACAAATGAAACTTTATGATTTTGAGGTAAGTTGTTTGTTCTTGAGTCACACCTTGTTAAGAATAGCACATTATTCACACGTCACAATACACCCACACAATACACAAATGTTTTGGGGTTTTATAAGGTTGTGTTGGTGGTGAGACATAAAGAGAGATATAGCAAATCTTATAGTTAAGTACTTGGTTTGTCATCAGGTCAAGGTAAAGCATCATAGATTTGGTGTGTTTCAGAGCATTCCTTCTCAATGGAAGTGAGAATATGTAGTCAGTATTTTGCATAAGAACTTATGAAGTCCAAGAAGGGGCATGACTTGATTTGGATCATTATAGTTTATTTACTTGCTCATTTTATTCCTTGGTTGTTAGTAAGACTAACTTCTAGGCCACCTTGCTTTAATAGTAGCTCTGTGGTAATTCATTGTAATGTCTAGATGTTTCGAGCTATTTAGACCTCATAAATAGCGGTGAAGCATAAAGGGAGATTAGCAAATTCTGTGGTTAAGTGCTTGGTTAGGTCAAGGTGGAGCATCATTGACTGCTAACTTGCTTCTATCATGCCAATTTCAAAGGTTATGCACACATATAAGAGATTTGTGGTGCACTGTTCAAGGTTACTTCAGTTTAGGTAAATAACTAAATATGTAAAAAATGCTACCAATCATGCAACATCCAATGTCCAAATGTGTCCAAAGCATCAAATTCTTTCTCCAAGTATTTTGGTGCAACTATAAGTTTCAATTTTGGGGCAAACGGTTTAAGTTAGACCTTGCCTTGTAATTTGATGTGTGTCTTTGTGTACAACGACTTAGTGAATGCACACATAGAGATGATTTGGCACGGTTAAGGTCGTTGTTGCCAGATGACTCAAGGTCCGTGAAGATCAAAGAAGGATGATAGGAGACATCTGAGGGATTGCAACACAAGGAGCATCAAAGTGCAACTGTGCCTAGTAGTAGGACTACATAAGCGAAGCATAAAGGATAGCACCGAGAGAGAGTTGAAGGCTCAATGCATTTAAGGGACAAGAAGCTTGACAGGAGATGACTAAGAGACGGACTACGTAAATAAAGTGTGAATGGTGGCACAGGGAGAGAGCTGAGGGCTCAGTGCATTTGAGGGATGAGAAACTTGATGAGAGATAACCTTGTGGTGGAGGTAGCTAGTATGGTGAGATGAGTTACACTCAACTTCATGGATTTGGTCATTAGATTGCTTGTAGTCAACATAATAGTCGACTGAAGGAGTCCTTTAGTTGATTAATAGTCGAGTCGATTAGGTAATTGATTCAAGCAATGAATAGAATGGTGTATATTGATGCCTATGAGCACTTGACTGGTGTAGCCCGGATGAAGTAGTAGTTGCCAAAGGAAATGATCGTGATTCAAGGGAAACGGTCGAAGTTGATAAGACAAATCAATTAATGTTGATGATCGGTTGACATATGCTACAAGAAGACAACTTCAACAAGCTATAACAAATTGATCAGATAATGACTTAAGTGGATTAGTTGACTGATGGTGCAAACGAGACATTGAATGAGCGCGAGATAGCAAGATCGTGTCAAAGATTTGCTTTGAAGAAGAGGCTATTAAATGGGTTCTAAAGGCTACAAATTCATCACAACATCTATATTTACATGCTAGTATCTTGTTATTTTACTAAGCCTTATTGTAAACCCTAACACCTCTAACACCTTTGTTGTAACCCTTTTGTATGAATTGTGAACATCTTGTAAGAGGTCTCTCCACCTCCATCCTCCATGTTGTCGAGAAGGAGAGTATATTCGATTCCGAGAGCAATATAGGCCAAGGAGCAGGAGTCATAGGGTTGTCAAATCATATTAAATTGTGGTATGTGCTTGTGCTTTTATAATTGATTTCCATTGCTAATCTTTTTGTTGTGTTCTTGCTAAGATCGTAATAAGAGTACTAGTTTTACCATTTGCAAGCACGAATCATATTCACACACTTCTTCACCTCTACCAACCATCCTTTCAATCCACCTGCTCCAACAATTAATGCAAGTTGCTAAGGGTGTTTGTCATGAAGAGATTACTTCCTAATGATAGATTCCCAAGTTCCACCTATAAAAGTACTGGAAGTCATGGAGGAGCTTAATGATGTAATGCCACCAAACCTTCCCAGCTAGTTACCACCAAGGAGAGAGGTGTACATAGCATTGAGATGGTGGAAATAACAAGGCCATATGCATTCCCACCTTATCAATGAACCCCCGCCGCCCCCCTCCTCCCTCTGGAGTTAGATGAATTGAGGAAGCAATTAAGGTGTTGTTGGATGCATGGATTCAACTTCCCAAAGCACGATATGGAGCATCAATCTTTTTTTAAAATAATTATTATGGATCTTCATAATTGTTCATAAACTATCGAGCCTTGAACAATATCACAATTAGAGATATATGTATCTGATTCCTCTCAATGCTGATTTATTTGATCAACTCAGGGATGCCAAATAGTTAACAAAATTAGACTTAAGATCTGGATAGTATCTTGTCAGGATAATTGGGATGAACTAAAAACTCTTGCATCCCTATATATGACTCATAGAGTTCCTAGTGGTTCCCTTTGGCCTCGTGAATGCTCTTACAACCTTGTGCACCTTCATGAATAAGATACTCCAACCCTTTTTCGATCACTTTGTTGTTGTTTATCTGGATGATGTTGTGACCTAGACTCGAAGAATAGAGAAGCATATAATGTTTGCAACAAGTTTTTTTATGTTCTATGAGAGATCTAACTTTTTTTTAAGAAAGAAAAGTGCTTATTTGCTTATTAGACACTTATTTTTCTTGGCCATATTGTGGATGGAGGCACTATCAAGATGAATTTTTTGAAAATTCCATCAATTATGGTGTGGCCACAACCAAATGAAGTACCTAATTATGTTCCTTCCTGAGCTGCAACTAACAAATTATTATGGAACATTTTCAAATGAGTTAGGATGTTGCGGGTGCCATATTTTGCTAAGTGAAGAGGTTTGCAAATCTGTCAATTGTGAAAAAAAGACAATGAGTTGCTCATGCTGTTCATGTTTCTCATTTAATACGGACTAAATAGCAAGATTATATCAACTTACACAAAAAATTGTTAAATTTATTAATAAGACAAAATATAATGAATTAATTTATGTTCCGTTTTGTATACACATGTGATCTTCATGTTTGATTTTGACGCTTTTAATTAGCTGTCACTTATTCATGTATAGTGTGGTGGGTCAGGTGTATGTGGTGGATGACAATAGATGCAAACACCCCTTATGCTTAAATTTCTAGCTATACTTGGAGAAGCTAGATTTACACTATTGTTTAATGTTAGATTGCCAATTCATCTATGATAATTTTGATAGGAATTCTTTCTGGTGGAACAACTCCTGTTTTCAATCACGATAACTAGCAACTGGACAAACATCATTGATTGTTTTTAAAAAAAAAAAATTTATATCATATTTAATTTTTTTAATAGAAATTTCTATGCTTCAGGAAAAATGGTTCCCATGTATTGATCTTATAAGAAATTTGTATGAAGATTGTTTACCTATTTACTGAAAGAATATTAAACACGTTTTCAACAGTAATCTGTTGAGAGTCTTTGTTGTAGGCCAAATCATTGGTCCAGGAATTGAATAAAGATAGAATTGTTTGTTTACTCTGAGATTTTTAAACTTAAGCCTATTAAATTCATCATGTTTTCTTCTTAAAGTGGGCGATTTTTGAAAATGACGCAAAAGGAATTGGGGAAAATATTTCTTCTCCCATAGAACTTTGATTACTTGTGATGGCTATATCTTCCATATTGTATTTCAGGTTACCTTAATTGCTCAAGGGGATGTGCCATTATCGATTGTAATGACTGTATGCACCACTTTGGCTGCTGTGTTTCTTACTCCTCTTTTAACTAAACTCCTTGCTGGAACTTATGTTCCTGTGGATGCCATCAAACTTTCTTTAAGTACCCTACAGGTAAGGATTAGGCTTCAAAGGAGAGTTTAAATCAGTATTGTTTTCTGTTTTCATCTTTGGTAGTAATGTATTTTTCATCCTAGGTAGTTGTTGCTCCAATTTTGTTGGGGTCTTATTTGCAAAGTGCATTTCCAGCTGCAGTGAAAGCCATTATCCCATACGCTCCCCTTGCTGCGGTGCTAACATCATCACTTCTTGCAAGCAGGTCTATTATCGACCACTGTTGAATATCTTATTTTGAGTTCTTGTTCTGTTTGTATGATACAGGATGTATGTTTCCTCTTGGTTATTTTGCAGTGTATTCTCAGAAAATATTGTTCAAATTAAATCATCAGCTGTTGGTGCTTCCAATGGAGCTGTTGGCATCCTTTCTGGTGAATTGGGTGTTGTTGTAGTCTCAGTGATTTTGCTACATCTTGCAGGCTTTTTCCTAGGGTGTGGATTCTCATTTTTTATCTAAATTCAGATGGGTTGCCAATTTGATCACTATTATTTTCACTTGAAATTTGTGGTAACAATTGTTGTCCTCTTTTTTCATTGAACTGATTGATGAGGTGATGTTCTCAGGAGTCAGATATTGGATTGTTTATTTTTTATGGTTCTAACAATGCCTACACACTTGCAGGTATCTTGCAGCCTTAATATCTGGCTTAGGAGAAAGACAACGGAGAGCAATTGCAATTGAGGTACTCTGTATTCAAGAATGAATTTTCATTTGATTTTGGCAGCTTCGATGTTTAAAAGTTTTGTTAATCAAGGTGCCAAGTGCCAATTGGTAAAGGTTGAAAAGCATTTCATTTTAACCTTATACCAATACCATGTGAGCATGGATAAATGTCATTGTCCCTCGTGCCGATATAGGTTCTTTGTTGCCAATTGGTGTAGCCTTATCCTGACGTATCTTGGTCAATTTTGAATGATTCTCCTTCAATAAATCATCCTTCTATTATGTCTGCCGATCATGAGGAGAAGATGAGACATTATAAAAAAAGCAGGGGAGGTTAAGAAAGGAAAGCAGTAGCAAAGAGGATGGATGATATGAAAGTCAAAGAAACCGATATGTATTCCTTTCCCGTACCAATGTCCCATCTGTTCTAGTTACAATAGTGTTGGTTCATGTCCAACTCCCACACTGTTCTCTACTGATATGTATTTATTTTCAATATTTGTGTTTGTTCTAGTTTCAATGATACAAGTCCATTTAGTTTCAGTTATGCTAATATAAGTCTGACTCCCTCAACACGCTTTAAAGCATATTGAAACATCCTAACTATTAGATTGATGCAACATGGTATACAAACCATGTCATTTCAGTCAGAGACCAAAAAAATTTTTGAATACGGAGTGGTACTTTAAATATCTTTGGTACCCAATATAATTCAAAATTAACTTCTTAAAGCAATCTAAATGTGACTTTGGTCATGTATTTGCCAAATTGTTCATTGGAATCCTTGCCTCCTGTTTTCTTTTTAATAGAATTTGGAATTACGTCACTGGATATAATTCAGGCAAACTTGTCACTGCTTCATGTTTGGTTGAAGATCTACTGCTTTTCTTTTTCTAAGTCATAATTGATCATAATGCTTGCTGAGGCTACTACTATACAAATATCAAAAGATTATCAGAATAGCTCTGAGTCAACTTTCAGAAGATGCACAACACATCAAACGATGCTGAAATTTGCTCATTTGTTATGCACAGGTCGGCATGCAAAACTCATCCTTGGGCGTCATACTGGCAACTTCACATTTTGGATCCCCGCTGGTCGCTTTGCCTGCTGCGCTATCAGCCATTATTATGAACATCATTGGTAGCTCTTTAGGGTTAGTGTGGCGATATCTGGACCCAACTGATGCTGCCCCGGGTGTGAACCAGAAACAGTGACGTTGCTGGCTCTGTAATCTCTTATTGTACGCAGCTAATAAAGATATTAGCTTTATACATCACTATTCTGTATAACTACAAGTACATGGAGAATTGTAGATTAATGTTCTTAGATAATTCTTCTGATCTGTTATTTCGTTCTTAATTGTTTTAGTACCCTACCGGTTTTTCTTTGTCGTGGAGAAATGGTCGAATTCATGGTTTGTTCTGAAGTGCATGTGCAATATTGGAATAATTGATGTTAGCCTGTGAAACTTGTGCCCTAAGTGGGAGCATGCCTTTCACAATGCCATCATGATCTCAATAATACTGGAGTATCAAAGCATTTGTCTGGTTTCAAATAATCTACTGTTCTCTCAAGATGAAGCTTTATCATCTTCCGGATCGGAAAGGACCAAGTGGAAATTCTCACTGTTAATGACAAAAACAGGTAGAGGTGTATTTTATTTTTTTTTTGATTTAAAATGAATATGGAGAAGAAGTAGGAGATTCACAAGGAGAAAGAGTCTAAATTAAAAATATATATACTTTGATTTTTTATTTTTTTAAAAAAAATTAAATGACTTGTCAAATTTAAAAAGGGAGAGATAGTGCAATTATGCAAATGGTTGAAGTAAACAATATTATTTTGATGTAGTTGGTAAAATTTTAAAAATAGATCTATATTACTAAGGTTATGTGCAAAGTATGTAGATGTAAATTTTTTTGACATTAAAATTACATGTGCAATGGAGTTGAGGTATATCAAATATTTAGCAAAGAAAATTCTCCGTGTGTTGGTGGATTTGAAAGTCCAACAATATAATTGTTCGTAAATGAAATCTCAATAGGTCAAAATGAAAAAGATATCGACTAGATGAAGGAAAGATTAGGTGCGAAGTATAGTGGCAAATGAGTATGCAATGGTAGTTTTCTTATTTAGGGACTTCGCTCATAGTGAATAAACTTCTTCATGATTGGTCTTAAACTTAGATGAAGAAAGAAGGTTGTGTTAGGTTGTCAGTCAACATAAAACATAAACAAATGTTATGTATGAATCCATCAAATTATCACGATAATACTAGGTTGTTTCTCGAAAGAAATGCATTGTAAGATCTAATTGCAACATCTCACCTGAAAGAACTTATGTAGGATGTTAAATATATAAAAGTTTTCATGCCTTAGGTTGGATAAGAATAAATATTATAAGAATATTAATTATTTTAGATTTGAAATATGAAACGTAAGAATACTCACTAGTGAAGCAATGGAGGATATACGATGATTAAAAGAATAATTAATATTTTATATTTACAAGAAATAAAATTGGTAGAGGAGAATGCAAAGATAATAAATTCAAATTTAAAGTTATAGTGCATGAGAGAGAGTAAAATAAAAAATATAATAGGTATTGTTGTAAATAGTTCATTAAGGAACGAAATAGTAGCAGTAGTTAGGAAGAGAGATAGGATTATCTCAAGATAATTGTAGTAAAAGAAATTATTAATTGGAGCAAAAAGTGAAGTTGTCACCTTAGCGGCCCCCACACTCTCTGGAAGGGAATAAATCATGAGAGACATTTGCCCTAGCACAGCGACCCTTTGCATAGGGGAGGTCAGCAAAAGAAATTATTAATATACTTAACATATATGTACCCCAAGTAAGATTAGATGAAAACATCAAATATAGATTTTAGAAAACTCCGATGAGGTAGTATAAAAATTTCATTAAACGAGATGATTTTAATTGGAGAAGATCTAAATGTAGAGTAAAAATGGGGAATATGATAGAGTGTATTGAGATATGATTTTGGAATAAGATATGAAGAATGAAAAGTTATATTAGATTTTGAAATAACATATGAACTCAGAATAGCTAATATATTTTTCAAAAAAAATAGAATAACACCTAATTAGATTCAAAAGTGGGAATAATAAGATGTAAATTGACTTTCTTATGATAAAAAAAAAGATAGAAAAATTTATAAAAATTATAAGATTATCCCTGGAGAAAACCTAACCACCAAGATAGGTTAGTAATATTAGATATACACCTCAAATTTAGTATTAATAGAAGAAAAATATGTATGACTCTTAGGATCGATGGTGGAAGTAAAGGACAAAAAGTAAAATATCTTTTAGGAGAGGGCAAAAGTATAAGTATTAAGAAAAATATATGATGATTTGAATACGACATGAGATAAGATGTTACTAAATTTGAAAATGATGGTCAATAACATATTTGGTCAGTTAAGAGGCCGACACCGTAAATAAAGATTTTTGATGGTGGAATAAGAAAATACATGAGAAAGTAATGAAAAAAAGAATAATTTATAAATTAATAAGTTAATGTACACTTGTAAGAACAAAGAAATTTTTTTAAGTGTAGAGTACTCAAGAAAGAGACCCAAAATGTAATGAGCGGAGCAAAGAATGAAGTTTTCGAACACTCGTATCTATAGCTCGATATAAAAGAAGAAAAAGAGATATTTATAGAATAACTAAAGTGAGAGAGAAGAAAATAAATTTTTTTACCCAAATAAGATACATTAAAAATGAATCGAATAAGATAGTAGTGAAGGATGAGAAAATAAAGGAGTATTAGAAGCGGTATTTTCATCAACTTTTTAATAAAAATTTTGATGACTAACTTAGCTTAGGAAATTTAAGTAAGTCAAAGGAGTATAAAATTTTAAATTTTTATTGAAGAATTCAAATTTAAGAAGCTATTCAAGCATTAAATGGATGCAAAATGGAAAAGTGATCTGATTGGATGATATTTAAATAGAGGTATGAAAGTGTTTAGGAAAATAGGATATTAAATGACTTACGAATTTCTTCAATCTGATATTGAAAACAAAGAAAGTCTAATAAATGAAAAGCAAGTACTCTAGTCTCCTGTATAAAAATAAAGGAGATGTATAAAATTATATTGATTATAGGGGCATTAAGCTAATGAGTCATAGCATGAAATTTTAAGAAAGAGTGATAGAAAAAAAATTAAAGAGATTAAAGTGACTAAAAATTAATTTGAATTCATACCTGAAAGGTCGATAATAGAAACTATACATTTTCTAAGATAACTAATTGAAAAGTGTCAAGAAAAGAAACAAGACTTATATATGATATTAATTGATATAGAAAAAATTTATGATAGAGTCCCAAGAAAAATTATACGAAGAATTCTAAAAAATAAAAATGTTTACGTATATTAAAATAATTAAGGTATGTGTTGAAGTAGATTGACTTGGCACGTTGGGAAAGGAATGAGAATTCATCCTCTTGCAGCCTTGTGGCTTTGTTTGATCAGTTGTTTGTATGCTTCATCCATGCCGCCATGCACTAATCCATGCATTTGAGCTGCCTCAAGCTCCTCCTTGGCACACTGAGCACGTTCTGATATATGATAGAAATGTTTCCTATTGAGGGAGACCAGTTGAGCTTTCAAACCTTTGCGTTTCTGCTTGAGCTAAAACTGTGATGTACCCAATTGATTGTTGCTCCATGCCGCCTCCACTATTCGCAGAAACCTGTCATGAGATGGCTGTGTGTTGTAAAATTTGAATGCCTTTTTGATACTTAGTGGCTCCATTAGAATGGTGACCAGACTTCTCATGTTAGTCTCCAACCAGCTTTTGTTGATCATGACTCTATCAAGTTTGGAACAGATGTGCCCATTAGTCCATGTGAACTTACAACCCACTGATGGAAGGTCCTCCAATGCATTTTCAGTGATGAACCTGTTGACGTCTTTAATTTCATAATTTGTTACTGGTAAGCCACCTTGCTTCTAATCTGCAGACAATGTGTTGAAGTCTCCCAACAACACCTAGGGCTCTTGCACCATATTGCTAATGTTGTGTAAGCTTGCCCAAAGGGACCTTCTACTGAAAATGAAAAGCTTGTCATAGATGAATGTGACCATGATGCTAAGCTGAGTCACCTTACAAAAGACTTTGCAATGGACCAGTTGGTCCTGCCGACCACATGATTGTTATGTAATTGACAAAGATTTAAAGTTAAATCTATGTTGGGCTAACATTAGGTGTCAAATATCAAGTGCAGATTTATCTTAATGGATAACTATATATTTGAAAGAAGTTTTGGAAGTGCTAGCAGAATTTGAAAGTCCAATAGGTGTTAGCACCGTGAGTTAAGGTGAATCATATACTAGGCAAATGAAGGAAGACCCAAAGGTGATACCTTTTAGTAGATGAGAAGTCTTAGTAGGTTCAGGATGACTGGATATTAGATAAGGAAAAAAATCTAAGAGGTGAACGCTTGGCAAGTGAGATATATGAGAGAGCGATCTATAACTTGGGCGAGGGTAGTTTTCTCATTCAGGCAATGACTTAACCAAAGAAACAGATGTTTCAGGGCTAAAATCAATAGACCAATTAACTCATCTGCATGTTTGATGAAGACTTGTGACATATTCACCTCTATTCTAAGTCTAGTTTACTGGTGTTTAAATTCAAATATTGTAAACGTTAAATAGGGTAAAACCTTGTTCAGTCAACTTATTATAAGTAGTAGTTTACTAATGACATAGTCAGCAAAATATTTAATCAACAGATGATAGAGTCGTGATAAAATCTTATCAGTCGACAGATGCGTAATTAACATGGTCAATAGAAGATTGTCAACAAATGATACAACTATGATAAAACCTTGTTCTAATTAGTAGTCAACTAATGAGATAGTCAATGGAGGACGCAATTGTAATCCAAGATATCAACTGAGATCAATTAACTGATGGTAAGAAATAATCGATTGATAGCATGTTCGACCAATGAGGATGACGAAATCTTGATCAAGAGGATCGATTACGACTTTATCTAGTCCAGACAACTAATGGTAAGTACCAGTTAATTGATGAACAAGTTAACAGGTGAAGCAGACAAATTGGATGGCATGTCACAGTTGAGTCAACAATAAGATGGAGGAGTTGACTAACAATTGACAAATAATCAACTGAAGGCAGTAACATTCAAATAATAATCATTGCAAATAAAATTCAAAAAATAGTGGATTAGCCAACTAATCAATAACAACCAATCAATTGATTGTGATCAATTTGCAACTATAAAAGACAAACGAAGACAATTCGAACAGATCATCCAACAATTATTCCACAACATTCAAGTGACAACAAAGAGTGCTCCATTTTTATGTGATTTTCAAGTTTGTTGTCTTATTGTTTCTATTATACAATTTTCGCTCTCTTTGTTTTTGATTTTAAATTTCTACTATTATTCTCTCATCCCATGTTGCTGTAAATCATTTTTAAAATAAGTTTCTCTACTTTTGAAATATTTTCAGAAGGAGAAAATATAATAATTTTCAAGAAATACCTCACCTTTCGAAGCAGAAATAGAAAGTTTGTAAAATGCTTATATCATTTTTATTTCATTTACTGCTCTTAAATTTCTTCATCACTTGCACAATTTATTCAAATATCCATATTATATAAGTTTTTCAAAAACAATATCTTTCCCCACTAAATTATTTCATCATCCTTTTTAAATCTCTCTTCAAATTAACTTTTTATACGTATTTCTAAAATACATTTTTATTGTATTTAAAAATTTAATTTTCTATCATACTATTCACCTCAAAGCCGACCCCACATAGTGGGATAAGGCTCGGTTGTTGTATACTATTCACCTCAATCTTAATCCAACGTACGTGACAAGCAAAACAAAAGAAAAAAAAATTCTTTCCAAAACATGGATGAGATTTTTTTTTCTCGAAACATATCTACCCAAAATTTACCATAGATATGTTTTTCCCAATAATATCCTGATTTTCCCCCTCCATTTTAATGGAAAAGGTGGCCCTTATGGTATACAAATTAGCTGACTAAATTCACAGGTAAAAGATATATATTTTTAAAGATCTAAATGATTAGCATAAATATATTAATTAAGAATGAGATAAATTTATAATTTCCATGATTTACAGTTAACTTGCACTGTATAAAAATTGACAAAATGATATAGGTGCAACTAGATGATTATAGATCAGCTTATGGTAAACTATAAGATTAACACCAAGGTGTCTAAAATTTTGAACTTGAAAAAATAGATCTAGTAACAAAAAATAAATAAATATCTGCCTGTCTTGATATATATTTGACTCGGATTGGGAAAATGCCCAGGAAAAAAAAAATCAAAACTCAAGCTATTATATCTAAGAGCTGCAAAATTGACTGCCAAAATATTGAGGGAGAAAAGAGAGGATAAAAGTTTGGCTTAAGATTTTCATACAAATCTACAGAACAAACCCAATAAATATCAACTACTATAAGAAGGATTAACGCCATACCTACTGAGGCATCTATTAACATAGACCTAAACTGACTCTTATCTTAAAAGTGGTCTGAACAAATTAGAAACTTAACATCCTGCCAACCTAGTCAGATAAAGATAAACTCCACAAACTTGCAATTACATGAAGAAAAAGACAGAAAGAAGCATTATCTTAGGAAGGTTGATTTGTGATCAGACCAACAAGCCACATGACTATTGAGCCAACAAGCCAACAGATGAGCAGGAAGATCAAGACACCAGCCAAGATCGTGAGAAATGGTGGGCCATCAGCATTCGTTTTGGTAGTAGTTTCTGCATTCCAACTGTTCGAAGAGAAAATTAGTGGTATCCTGTGCTTTGCATGAAAGTTTGCCCCATTCCCTAACCTGCAAGGAGAAAAAAAATTCTATGGTGATGAACTCTCCAGTGCATGTTCACAGACAAATCACATCACTGACTTCCAAAAAATGGTGATGCTAGAGGTGGTTTGACAATAATGAGATATAAAGCATATTGTGCATAAAGGTCAAACTCTTAGATATAAAATAGTTACCAACATTATAAAACATATTTCTTTTTCAATTTTTTATACATGCTGGTCCATCCATATTAACTATTTTGTTAATTCTTCTTATTAGTAAAACTGCATTATGTCATACTCTTAACATTTCTGACATTGTCAGAACATTAAATTAGATATCTTTTATCACATCAATATAATTACTAATTTCATTTATTCTCCAAAAATCCACCACAATAATTGTCTAGAAGATCAGGACTCTTTCATATGCATTTTTTCCTCAGAAACATATACTTTTTGAACAGAATAAAACTCATATGCATATCTTTCTTTTTTATTTATCCTTAAATTGCAATTTTACATAAATATCATCTTGATCTTTCAGATATGAAACCAAATTGATTGTAAGAATTGGTCATCTCTTATTCTCCTCTCAATAACTCTTTCTCAAAATTTTATGGTATAACTCACCATCTTGAGAACTCTACAATCAAAAGGAATTTTGGATGTCACCTTTATTTCTAACAAATAAGTAGATCAGTTTTTTCCTCCATTCTTCCAACACCTTCTTTAACTCTCAAAATGTTATCGAATAACATAGCTAACCAAATTATATCTTAATCTCATAAACTCCTTCAAACCTCAATAGGAATACAATCCAAACTTACACTTATCTACATTTATTTTTAGTAAAGCTTTCCTAGCACACTTGATCTAATACTATGAGCAATTTTTTTATTCCTAAACTTTCCATAATTTTCAATCTCTAAAACCAAATTATGCAAAGCTCATTACACAATACATTGAAAGAATAATGTTTCCTTCCTTGTATAATTGCATTGTCATCAACAAGAACCATTTGATTTTTCATCTTTTACGCACTAATCCATTTGATTGTATAATGTTACCTAAGTCTTTACATTTCTTTTCTTTTCTTTTTTCTATAGGTTTCACAATCCAATAAATAGCTTACTCTCCTATCTTAGTGTCTAGATTATCGTTGAACTTAGCATATACTTTAAAGTTTGCTATTCTTTACATTTTTTTTCTATAGATTTCACAATCCAATAAATAGCTTACTCTCCTGTTTTAGTTTCTAGATTATGGTTGAACTTAGCATATGCTTTAAACTTTGCTATTCTTTGCATTTTTTTTTCTATAGGTTTCACAATCCAATAAATAGCTTACTCTCCTGACTTAGTTTCTAGATTATTGTTGAACTTAGCATATGCTTTAAACTTTGCTACGCTTATACCTTTTATGCCTTTAGTTACATTATACCTATTCAATTTTCTCCCTTTCTACAAATTTGCAAGATTTTTCTTATTAGATTTTCTTACGTTATACAAATTTATAATTGATATCAGGGGACTCTGCTCCCCTTCCAGCCCACCAGATCTGACCCACATGGATCACACCCGAGACCCGAGAACTAAGACCCGATAGCCCGTTAAAACTTGGGCGCATTCTCTACAAATAGGGCAGCAAAAAAAATGATGAACCAGGTAACACTAAACATAGGACGACCGGCCCGGCCCCACGGAAGTTTCCCACCGGCTAACTGGGTAAATCGGGAAGCGCTCGTGGCGGGCGGCCCAGAAGCCCAGCATCCCGTGGTTGCGTGCCCCATTTAGAGGAAAAATCCCTGCAAATGCGTCTAGCTGGAGATCGAACCGCAGGTGCCTGAGTAACAACTTGGCGCCCTTCCACTGCACCATAGCCCCGGGGGCAAAGGTTATGGCAAAGGGGGACTGACACTATTCTTCTTCTTCCATTTCATCTTTTTTCAGCCCAGCACTGACTTGACCGTCGGAGGAGTCACACCGGCCATGTCAGCGCCCATTGGAGCATGTTGACGTACAAGTTCTGGAGCAGCTTGCCAGATTGGAGGTGAAAACTCTACTAGTGTGAACCCGTGAGGGTGAGGGAAAGCTGCACATCAAATGGCGTCGTCTGTGGGAACTGAGCAAGGACGTTGTGAAAATCTAGAACAAAGTTGAGAGGCGAAGCCAGCAGAAAGTGAGCAGTGAACAAAACAAGATGGATTCAGGGAGCTCAAGGCGCTAAGCGTTGTTGCTCGCTTTTGGCCCCTACCCTGCTAGGAGGTTGATGAGGCGGTAGTTATTGCCCAAGAAGGGGGCATCTCCCCTATGGTGGAGCTCCTCCCCTTGTTGGCTCGGCAGCTGGCTCAACCACCCATTTCCTGGATCGTCGAATTGGAATCAGGCGGCTAGATCTACCTTGGTGTAATTCTAGAGTTTCCCGAGCCTTCCACCCCACCATTCCATCCACACTGAGCAATTCTTAGTGGCTAAGGCGACCTCAGCGCAGCAGACTGCCATCCACTTCGTTACCATCCTTGAGATTGGCCTTTGACCGACAACTTCACTGATTGCCTCTCTGAACCCAAATAAAAATGGGAAAGAAAGATGACTCCATTCCCCACCTCCCTTTCTGTAGAACTGCAGCAACTTTTTGGTGCATTTGGCGATGGCATCTTTTTTGTTTTTTTTTTGGAACCTAGTTATCTAAGTCTTTGGCTCAACTAATTTTGGGATGACCGACCCGGCTCCACGGAAATTTCTCACCAGCCATTTGGATAAATCAGGGAAGCATACATGGAGGCCCATCTTGATAGCCAGCGTTCTCGAGTTCGCTATCCATTAAGGGAAAAATCTCCAATAATACGCTGTAGCTGAGTCTCGAACTCCAACGATGACATCTCTCACTTCTACATGAAGAGAAGAAGAGACGACTGAACTTGGAGAGATTATATTCATCAGAAATGATGTCATCTTTACATGAAGGTCGTCTTCATGTCTAGGCTGTCAACAGTGATGTGGGCAAAGCAAACCAAAGTCAACTCCGCCATTAATGGAGCACACCCAAATCAAATCTAAGTGTTGAAAAGCACAGTTGTCAACAGTTACTTTAATGATGAATAGGAAACTTAGGCAAAAGAAAAACCTAGCATTAATGGAGCAAACCAAATAAAATCTATCAATAATGGTGGTGTATATTTTCATCATTATATCACACAAGTTCAGTAGTCATCTTTAGTTAAGACCTTATCAATTTTCTTTTTTTTATCTAAAGTCGCTACTACTAGCAATTATCAGTCTGAGAATTTTTAAAGTTCTCTTGTCCAATCGATCATTCGACCATTTGACACTTGATCGATGCTTCGTCGCTCGACCGCTAGGTTATTCGACACTCGGCCACTCGGTCATTCTCTCTTGGTCGCCCGACCGGGATCGAATATTTGACTCAGTTGTCCGGCTGGGATCAAGCTATCTCTCCCGGACGCTCAGCTTGGATTAAGTCATCTGTCTTGGTCGCTCAATTGGGATCAAACCATCTCTCTCGGCCGTTCGACCAAGATCGAGCCATCCGTCCGAGATCGAGCCATCTCCCTTGGTTATTCGGTCGGGATCGAGTCATCTCTCCCGATCATCCGGCCGAGATCGAGCCATCTCTCTTGGTCACCCTGTTGGGATCGAGTTATCTTTTCTGGTCGGTCGCTCGGCCCTAATCAGGACTTCTCTTTTGGCCCCTATATGTGAATCGAACTATTTTTCTCTCCCCGTATTTACTGGTCTTCCGAGCCGAGGGATCGAGGCGGTCTTCTATATTATCCTCTCCCCGACTTTACTGGTCTTCCAAGTTGAGAGATAGAAGTGGTCTTCCATATTATCCTCTCCTCGACTTCGCTAGTCTTCAAGACGAGGGATAAAAGCGGTCTTCCATATTACACTCTCCTCGGCTTTGCTAGTATTCCGAGCTGAGGGATAGAGACAGTCTTCTATATTACCCTCTCCCCGGCTTTGTTGGTCTTCTGAGTTGAGGGATCGAGGTGGTCTTCCATATTACCCTCTCCTCGGCTTTACTAGTCTTTTGAGCCTAGGGATCGAGACTGTCTTCCATATTACCCTCTCCACGACTTTACTGGTCTTCCAAGCTAGGGGATTGAAGTTCTATATTATCCTCTCCCCGACTTCTCTGGCCTTCCGAGCCGAGGGATCAAGACAGTATTCTATATTAGCCTCTCCTAAGCTTTGTTGGTTTTCCGAGCCGAAGGATCGAGGTGGTCTTCCATATTATCCTCTCCCCGACTTCGCTAGTCTTTCTAGCCAATGGATCGAGGCAGTCTTCCATATAATCCTCTCCCCGACTTTGCTGGTCTTCCTAGCCAAGGGATTGAGGCGGTTTCCATATTATACCCTTCATGGTTTCGTTGGTCTTCTGAGTTGGCTCATGACTCATCCTCCTGAGTTACTATTATAGCTCGCAGACCGAGTAACCCCACTCCCAAAGTCGGACTTCATTCAATCTGGTGGGGGTACACGTGCTAGGGCAGACAAACCCGCTCGAGCAAATACACTTGCCCGAGTAGATATTCCCCGTGACACTTCACTTTGGGAACATCCTCATTTGAGAACATCCCCAAAAAGGTCACACGGGACTTCAGTCAGACACTTCACTTTGGCAACATCCTCGTTTGAGAACATTCCCGGAAAGATCACACACAATTTCAACAATGTACTTCACTTTAGGAACATTCCCATAAAGATCACATAAGATTTTAGCTGTGCACTTCACTTGGAGAATATCTCCGACCGGGAACATCCCTCAACCTCTCCATTCTTATTTTCCCCATGACCTCAGTCGTATCGAGCTTCTCTCCCTAGTCAACACGGGATTTGTGTTCGTATTCTCCCCATAACCTAAGCAGAATCGAGCTTCTTTCCCTGATCGGCATGGGATTGGTGTTCGTATCCTCTCTATGACCTCAACGGGATCGAGCTTCTCTCCCCGATCGGCGCGGGATTGATGTTCGTATTCTCCCCATGACCTTAGCGGGATCTCCCCAATCGGCGCGGGATTGATGTTCGTATTCTCCCCATGACCTTAGCGGGATCGAGCTTCTCTCCTCGGTCGGCATGGGATTGATGTTCATATTCTCCTCCCCACAACCTCAATAGGATCGAGCCTCTCTCCCCGATCAGCATGGGATTAATGTTCATATTCTCCCCATGACCTTAGCGAGATTGAGTTTCTCTGCCTAGTCAACTTGGGATTGGTTTTCTTACTATCCCATGACCTCAGCGAAATTGAGTTTCTATCCTCGATCGACACAAGATTGATTTTCTTATTATCCCCACGACCTCAACGTGATCTTCTCTCCCCGATCGACGTGGAATTGACGTTCTTATTCTCCCCACGACCTCAATGGGATCAAGTTTCTCTCCTCGATCGACGTTAGAATTGATTTTCTTACTCTCCATGACCGTAGCGGGATTGAGCTTTCTCCCTCTGGTTGGGGCGAATTAGTTTCCTTCTTATCCACACGACCTTAACAAGATCGAGCTTCTCGCCCCGGTCGACGTGGGATTGACGTTCTCATTCTCCCCACAACGGGATTGAGCTCCTCTCTCAGATGGGGCGAGATTACCATTCTTATTTTCTCCAAGACCTTAGCAAGATCGATCTTTTCTCCATCAACATGGGATTGGTGTTCTTATTCTCCCAACGACTTCAGTGGGATCAAGCTTCTCTCCCGATCGATGTAGGATTGGTGTTCGTATTCTCCCCACAACCTTAGCGGGACCCCGATCGGTGAGAGATTGATTTTCTTACTCTTTGCAACCTCAACAGGATTGAGCTTCTCTTCCCGGTCGGTGCGGGCTTTCCAACTTGTCTTTCCATGTCTCTCCCGAGTGTTCAGCAACTTTAATCTCAACTAGCTTAGCGACTCAACTCCTCAACTGGACCTCCTAGATCACTTTTATAGCTCAACAGTTTAGGCATCCAATATTTCCTAAATAGAACTTTGTTCAACTTTGCTCTTCAGTCCGACTCGGAGGGAGAGACTATTGATACCAAGGGACTCTACTCCAAAGCAAGTCGCCAAATTAGAGGTTCCAGAGTAGCTCATCTTTTTTCAGCCCAGTGTTGACTTGACCATCGGAGGGATCATGCCGACCACGCCGACGCATGTTGACGTGCAGGTTCGGAGTAGCTCGCCAGATTGGGGGTGAAGAGCAAGGGAAAGCCACACACCCGCATCAATAACTGTAAGACTTTTCTTACTAGATTTGTATCTTGAGAAAAATATATGTAAATGAAGCAATTAGGGAGAAAGAGAGAGAGAGACGTTGAGATGAATGGGGTTCCACATAACTGAACAAGCACTAAAAATTTTGCAACTTAGAAGAACTAAAAATATATGTTGGAAGTTATAGAGCCAAAATGACAGTAATCCTGACTGGAAAAATAATTAGAAGGAATTAGACTATAGGAGAAGAATGGATCAGCAACGGACCAAGATCAAAAAAGAGGATTCCTACTTAAAATTTCACTTTTTTCTATTGTGCATAAGGATAATCCTCCGCAACAATTAATATCAGGTGAGGCAAGCAGCCAAATCCATCTCAAAACACACACACACACACATCCAATGAAGAAGATGAAAGAATCTGGCAGGATCCGATCATTGCCCACACCCTTAGCCATAAGACCAAGTATGAGGAAGAGAGCAGAATGCGAGAGATGTAACTGGTACCTGAAAGCGAGACGAGGGGTTAGAGGAATGGGACGGGGAGTAGCTCTTTTGCCCCGAGGAAGGCCATAGTGGCATCGAGATCGACGGGTAGAAACTGCAACGACGGCTGTGGCGAAAGCCAAGGCACTACCGCAGGGAATGGACGTCATCAAGGGAGTGCGGTCGTGTTACGGGATAAGCCAAGGGATGCAGGTCATTCATAATCCTGATAAAGGGCACACAAAAACTTGGAATTATATTATATATAAATAAATATGTTGTCCTTCGAGATGGGCAATTAATTAGTGCACTAATAATTAATTTTTTATTTTTTTATCATATATTAATCGAATTATTAATTATTTATAATTTTTTTTTTTACATAATCTATGACCAACTCTAAGGAACGTCTAAGAATAATCTCAACTACGATATATTATAAAAAAAAATTTCTTCAATAAAAAATAAATTTAAAATCTTAGTAGTCAATAGAAAACATTTATATAACTAGATCGATCATCTTAAATCTGACGTTATTCGATCTAATTAATTATTATTTTTATATAAACGTTATCGTCATTCTACCATCATAAATATGTTGATCACGGTAAAAAAAAATTTTACATATTTTATTAACAAAATAATTCATGGCATAATCTCTATTTTAAATTTATACTGAGTGATCCTACCATTACATGTTTTATTAATATAATGAGATTCATGCCAAAATTTGAAAATAATTATATTCTTTTAAGAGAGTGATTACTACGCTCAAGTTAAAAATTACTCTTTAAAAAAGTAATGCAAAACTAACGATTTTATCAATGTAAAATATTATCTCTTTAGGTTTTTATGAATTATAGATTCATTAGATAGTGTTCAAATCTATTATATTGTTTGAAAAATCTAAAATCTGTAAAAAAAATAATAAAAAAAAAAAGAAAAAAAGAGAGATTTCATAGCAAAGTTGCCACCTGTTAGCTCGAATAGGTCAATAATCTTGCGATTAGATGACTTAAAGAAATAATGATTTCTTTACTTCAATGTTTCCTACTTATGCTTGCCCAACTCTCCCAAATCATGTCTTCGTCCTCCCCTTAGTCAAGCATTGCATTATCTTTTTTGCTCTCCCAATCTCTTCTTCTTCTTCCTTTCTCCCTTAGCATTGCATTATCTTTATTAAGTATAAAGATAAGGATAAAATAATGATATAATAATTTAACGCGATTCGAAAATCTTTAAATTTCTATTCCACAGATTCGTTACACTAAAAGAATCACTTCTCATCGAATCACTATTATATTTTCTCTTTTCTAAAAATCTTTTAGAAGAAAAATCTTTATAAAATTTTAGTTTTAGAATAATGTTACAATAAAGCTCAGAAAGTAAAAAAAAAAATAAGGGAACAGGCAAGTAATAGAAATATGATATATGAAAATATAATACTAAAATAAAAATACCAAACTGGTTGAGAGATGTAGATGTTGCAATATTGCATATAGAAATCTTCTAAATGGAAGGATTGAGAGCCTTTTTGATGCTTCTATGAATTTTTGTGATTGATTGTGATGTCTTAGACATGTAGCGAAAGTCTCTATTTATAGTCATAATTTGATATGATTTGGTCGACCGACTTATCCCTTTTGGTCGACTAACTTTGTTATTATAGTCAACCAACTATATGGTTAACCATTTTCTATATTCTGGTCAACTAGACCTGCTGCCACGTACGTCTCTTCATCTGGTTCAGTTGCCAACTATGTCATCTAGTCAACTATGTTGCATATTTTGATCGACCAAACTAGATAAGTCTTGTAATATAGAATTGGTCGACCAATTCTCAATAATCACTTGATTTCCTATTATAAAATAAACTGACTACCAATGTGTCAACTAAGTCTTGTAATATATACAACTAATTTTCTATTATTAAAATATTAATAAATAAATATAGAATATTTAAAATAAATAAAATAATTGAGAATGAATGTTATATAGTGATAATTTTGATAAGTCAGATTATAGCTTAAGAAGCTAAATCCCCAGGGGTGGATTCCCAACCCACATGTAAATCCTCCCCCTAAACAATTTTAGGAGATATTGATAAAAAAATTAAATGACACTTTCATTTTAAAAAATTATTAATCTCATATTTTTATTTGATTGATCCTTAATTACATACAAATATTATTAGTAATCATATTATTAGTTTATTACTATATAGAATTTTTTTCTAATTTATTATATAGACATTCTCTCTTCCTGATGGTCGCATGTCCAATCTTTCCCAATTCATATTAGTGCAGAGAGCATCAGAATCGAGTCTATATTTTGATGTTGTCAAAAAAAAAATTCAAAGTTAAATCCTATTATGATCTAATTGATTGATCAAGTGTGTAGGTGGCTTAATATAGAAAGTCTTAATAGGTTAGCTAGACCGGATACTAGGCAATGGAAGTTTTGGTAGATCAAGGACACTAGGCATGGAAGTCTAGATGGGTAAATAGATCGGACATTTAGCAGACCGGACTTGATGGGTCATCGAGGACTAGACATCGAGTCAGAAGAAAGTCCTGGGAGTCTAGGATCAGATGTTAAGCAAAAAAAGTCCAAACAGGTCTAGAGGATCGGATGTTTGGCGAGTAAGTTAAGATAAGCTCCTGTAGTAGAGTGATTCTTTTGAAAAGAAGAACAATGAGGTTATGTCTCAGTTAGGACAAACCTTAGGTGATGATTCAACTAAAGAAATCAACGGAGGTTTCTAAGTCAAGATCAGACGAACTTAACTATCTAAGTAACTCATGTATATTATATGTTATCTAACTCTATTTTATAGGATCATTATTATTATCATTACTGTGCTAACTTTATTTTGTAGAAAACTAAAGGCACAAGTTAATCGAAAGATTCAGTCAACCGAACATGGTGGTTCGATCGACTAATCTGAACAAATAGGCATAGATAAGATAGAGATCTAGCAAAGAAAGAAACAGGAGTTTAGTCGACTGATCTAGAAGATCAGTCGACCAACCAAATTTTAAAAATGTATACAGATATGATCGAATCACGTAGTAAAGAAAATCCTTGGGGTCCAGTTGACTAAACAAGATTCGATCGATTGAAAAACCTGAATTTTGTCGAATTGATCAGAAGAGGAAGGGGAAGAAGGTTGCGACATCAGGTCCGAAGGAAAAGAGGTGTGGGAAGAAGATGTGACCTCCCTATAGCAACACTATAGCTTCTCCATTGAATCTAATCACATATCTGAACGAACGGCCAAAAATTCTCTAGATCTTGATCAATGGCTGGATCAGTTCAGATTTGAATCAAAGGCTCTAGATCTTGATCAATGGCTATAATCTACTCTCTTTTGACTTGAATGGACCAAATCTTTGACGGATAGATGAGATCACTCTTGATCTTGGATGAACGGTTCAGATTAAACCAGATTGATTCTCTTCCTTTAGCCCTAGCTTTGAGCTCAATTTGAATTGATTTGACTCGAGTCCATGGTCCCTTGATTGCCTGCAAAGATCACATTCAAATATTTAGCAATAATTTCATAATTATAAGATAAATCACATCAAAGCTCAAAATGAATCCAAACTTATAAAATGTAGTATAAATGTGAATTTAAACACACGAGAAGACTAAAGCATGACTATAGAAACCTAAATAACATGACAAAATGATGGTTATCAAGGAGCTAATAGAAAAATAATTTTTTCCGTTAGAAAAACTTGCATGCTTGATTGATTTACTATTTTTATTATGCATGTTTAGTTTATTTTCTGCTTAACTTAGAACGATAAAATAAGGACAAATAGATTTGGTTGACACTTTCCCAACATAGTACCAGGGTGGAGCAAGATGATAGTATGTTAGGAAAGTTTGGTCTAGGTAGTTAGGTGGGGTAAGGAGTATCCAACTTGGTCTACTTAGCTAAGTGGAATTGACTGAAACTACCTCGTCACATCCTAAATTAGTTAGATCGGGGTTTTTTAATCGATTTGCTAAGTATTCAATTTCTTGAATTAGTTTTGACTAAGAAAGTAGTCATTGCTCCGATATTTAAGAAGGTCTCTGTGCCTCGTCACAGCTTGGAAGCTGTAACTTGAAATGTGCACGTAATTGATCGATGGTTAAACCTGAATCTAACACAAGGTCAAATAATCCTTAGAACTCAAACTAAATTAATAAAGATAAAATTGATAATCATCTCATAAAATCTATAAGTTTATCTTGATTGAAAATCTAGAATGGGTGAGATGTTAAGTTAAAATCAACAAGTCTAATTGATGTAAATAATCTAAAATTTAATCAATTAATTCAAATTTAATTAATTTAACTTAATTTTAACTTAATTAATAATTTAACTTAATTTAAACTTAAGTTAACTTAATTGAAACTTAATTAATAATTTAACTTAATTTAAACTTAATCTAACTTAATTCAAACATAATTAATAATTTAACTTAACTCAAACTTAATTAAAAATTTAAACTTAATTTAACTTCATTTAACTTAATTCAAACATAATTAATAATTTAACTTAATCTAACTTAATCCAAACATAATTCAAACATAATTAATAATTTAACTTAACTCAAACTTAAATAAAAATTTAAACTTAATTTAACTTAATTCAAACGTAATTAATAATTTAACTTAATTTAAACTTAATTTAAATTAATTAATAATTTAGCTTAATTTTACCTTAATAATTTTAACTTAATACGAGTGAAGTCAGAGGGTCTAGGTATCCATAGCTGGGTCGGGGCGACCAAGGTTGTACGGGCGATCGGACAGGTTTCTAGACGACCAGGAGGATGAGGTTATCGACAACCCGAGCGAGTCGGGTCAAGATTAGATTTGCCCCCTTTACAGGCAATCGGGGAGCGCCCAATCGACTGGGTAGCGTCATTATCGCTATCTACCAGATAAAAATTGTGGCCACGTCAACTTGAAGATAGGTGACCGGGGAGCCCCCAGTAGATCGGAATGACACTATATAAGGGCCTTAAGGCAGAGCTTGAAGAATAAATCATTCCATCTCACTCAGTCTTCTATCCTCATGCTCTAGTGCTTCTTCGTTCTTTGTGCTGCGACACGCTGTAAAGTGCGCTTCATTTTTAATCGGCAACACCTAGAGTAATATTTTTATTTCTATTTATGTTGCCTTACTTATTTAACTATGCTTACCTTTTAGATTTTTTGTGTAAAGTTTCTCTACCCAGGAGAGATTTAAAATAAGAATCACATTTTTAAAATTATTGTGCATGTCTACATTACTGTTTTGGTTGGTCATTTACTTGCATGCTTAATTATAGTTAAATTCTGTGTATGCTTACATTGGTCTAGTTATACTTGTTAGAATCAATTCATAAGTTATATTTATTTTCGTTGTACACTTTGATTGATTCAATAGCTTAAGTTATTTTGCTTAAATATTTGCTCATAAAATTCGTAACGTTATTCACCCCCTCCCCTCTAGCGTTGAGTTTGATTCTACAATTTTATATCAGAGCGGGTTAACCTAAAAAAAACTAGGAAAACTTGGTGAAATGCATGTCTAGGCTAGATTATCCTACCTGGTGCATCTAGTCAAGTGGAACTAGTAGAAGTTATCTCACCTCACTTTAAACTAGTTAAACCAAGGAATTGTACTAAAGTTGATTTAGCTCCAAATTCTTAAGTTAGCTTTGTCTTTGGAAGTGATCGTTGCTCATTTAATAAAGAAGGCCCTTGCCTCACCACTACCTGGAAACTAATTTAGGAAACTTCTGCTTAATTAGCCCAAAGCAAGAACTCAATCTAACACGGGGTGAACTTTGTGCTTAAGACAGAACAAACAAATTAAATCAAATAACAATCTGAGCCAAGCCAAATTCCAGCCCTAATTACACCCAAACCAAACTCATATCCTATCCTAGACCTTAATACAACTTAAACAAAATATTTGTTTCAGAAATGTCATTGCAAAAAGGTTTCAACACAACCCGTTTGTCGCTTTTCAATGACAATAATTTTGCCTATTGGAAAAACAGGATGGAATAATACCTCATGAATGAGATAGAAAATTATCTAGTTGTAAAGCAAGGCTTTGAACTACCTACAAATGATGATGGACAGTCAGTCCCCTCCAGTAACTAGACAAGCGAAAACAAAAAAAAGAAGCTTAAGCCAATGCTAGAGCTACAACTACATTGCAGTGCAGACTGACATAGGAACAATTGACCAAAGTCGACCCTTTCAGCAGCGCTAAACAACTCTAAGAAAAACTGATTGCGTTACATGAAGGCTCAGTTGACTCACAAACTGCTAAAAAGGACTTGTTATTAAGCCAGCTCCAAAACATCCAAATGAAAGAGAATGAAACGGTAAGTCAACTTCACAGCTGCTTTAAAGAAATCTTGAACGACATTCATGCAATCTATGAACAAGTCGATAATCGCGACTTGATCAGGACACACTCAAGGCATTTCCAAGGACCACCTAGTGGACATCAATGGTTAATACTTACAAAGTATCCAAAGATCTTTCAGTCATTAAATTAGATGAATTCTTTTATGATTTTGAATTACATGAGCAGACTAATCTTGATCAAAAAGATAAGGGTATAACTTTAAATGCAGGAAAACAAAGACAAAATTCAAATCTAAAAAAGAGACTGAATCAGAATACGAGTCTGAATCAACAACTAACGAAGAAAATCTATCTTCCGAAGTAACACATCTAGTTAAAAGGATGATCCAACGAAAGAAATTCACATGAAGATTCATAAAGAAAGAAATCTCGAATAAATACCTAGCCAACGTATGATGTTATGAATGTAGAAAGAAAGGACACTTCAAAATAGACTATCCACTTCTGAAGGAGAGAGAAAGGGAACTAGAAAAGAAAAAAAAAAGAAGAAGACACTGAAAGCAACCAGGATGAGTCATCATTATAATTTGAATCAAACTCAAATCACGTCAACCTTCTAGCATTAACCGCAATACAAGAAGCTTCAAGTTCAGAGTTCGAGTCAAACTATAATTCAGCAACATATTCAGATCAAGTCAGCTACTCAAATGAGTTAGCTGGTGAGGTAACAGACCCCTTACTTGAAAAATTATATGCTACTGTTGCTTATTTGACTAAAATTCTGGCTAAATACAAGTCTAAAATTAATACTTTACTTAAGAAGGTCAAAGACCTTAAGAAAAAATCTAACTCAGACTTATTGACTCAGGTTAGTCAAATCAGAACCTCAACTCAGGTGTCAAAGCTTGAGAAAAAGAACTTTGATTTGAAAGACCAAGTCAGTAGGTTGTAGTCAACCTTGAGCAAGTTCACATCTGCGTCTAAGTATTTAGGTATGATGCTTGGATCCAGACGAGCTACATACAACAAGACTGGACTTGGATTTAGTTCAAATCTAAACCATGTTTCTTATCTTACATTAGTCAAGAAACATGCTAAAAATAGACTTGCTTGGGTTCCAAAATTATGTTTAGTTAATCAATTGGAGAATAAATGTTATTGGGTACCTAAACAACACATACATGTGATTAATGCTAATGTTTGCTATGTTAACCCAATCGCAAGATTGAAATCGATTAGAGCACAAACTTAGGTGGAGCTACTTAACTGTTAGACTAGGATTACTTTAAATCATGTCTACATATTTATTATTTTCAAATATAATTTCAAAATTAATATTATGGCTTTTCTTGATAAATATCATATTTTAGTCATGTTAAATGGACTTAGCCAAGGTACTACTGTAGATTACATTCACCTATTGATTTAAGCAGTCAACATCTCACAAATACCTTAAGTTTAACGTGTTTGTGTTTGTGAAACATAGAAAGGAGTGAGATGCTTAAGACTTAGCCTTGATTCTAAATGTTTATATCTGTGAATCAATATGAATCGGGGCTTAAAACTTACACATGGATCAAGTTAGTAATTTTACTTATTTACAACTTAATTTTCGTAAAATGAAGCTGGAAAACTCTTACCTAACTTGACCAATAGATTAAAAAGCTTCTATCCTATCGATAGTCAAACTCAAAATCAAGTTGGACATTTCAAAAAGATTCTTAAAAAAATTATTTTGATATCAAAACTTATACTTTCAAGTTTTTCTTAATTCTTGTTAATTTATATTTTGACATATTTTTATGAGACCATTTCACTCGTTTCTCCTATATGCCCTTAAGCAAAGATTGGACATAAACTTTAGCTTACTAATCTTTAAGTCCATCATCTATCACTCCAGCGTCTCCACCAGACATCGAGTCCACATGCCCTACTGTCATATTTTGACTCGCATTTTCTCGTTGATAAGGATTGACATCTCTAACCTCACACCTTTGACCAAGTTTGGCATGGTAGGACTTAGGAACTTTACCCTAGCCCAAATGGTACTCAGAGAGAACGCCTTGGTTTGGAAGGATAGAAGGAATGCCTCCGCCCGTACACTAGACATTGGTGACATCATGGCGGTGCTCAAGGCTGATGCAGATGTACCTAATCCTCCAGTCCCTCCATTGACCATTGAGGATCGATTGACTAGGCTTGAGGATAGTGTCA
>JBBUKS010000113.1:10568583-10582210 GCA_038050645.1 Hedychium gardnerianum | reverse complement strand
TGGGAAAGATCATGGACTTATAAGGGAAAGATCTCTCCATTGGTATGAGGCCTTTTGGGTAGAGCCTAAGAGCAAAATCATGAGGGCTTAGGCCCAAAGTGGACAATATCATACCATTGTGGAGATATATAAATTCCTTCGGTCCTAACAACTCATGCCAGAGGCAGGCGATATGGACGATCATTGCCATTAGGAAAAACTAGTTGATTGCCATTAGGACACAACGACTTACGATCAGAGGAACTCTGAGGTGTGTGAGGAGGAAGACGATGCAAGCGGCGGATAGAAGAAAAACACAGTAAGGGCTAAGGTCACCTCTATTCAACCTAATATACCCGTGTTTGCTCGACTTTAGCCGTTGGATGGGCACCATCTCCAGGATAAGCACAATGACGCTTGCAAAACTCAAAAATCAAGGAAAATTACACATGACGGACATTTAATAGGCGTGACCATATTTAAAAGATATAATCTTGCATTTAAAGAACAAGATCCCGCTGACAATTTCATTCAAAGAGATGACCACGTAGATAGATACAATTGGGCCTAATTAGCCACACAATGGTCCAGTCAGTCGAGCTGCTGCTTCCTTCAACTAGATTTAAAGGGGAGGCATGTGATACAAGAGGTAATCAAGAGGTGTCACGTGGCCGAGAAGTTAGGGAAAAGTCAACAATTTGGTTGAGGTTGAATAGGCACAAGCTCGGTTCCTTGAAGCCCCGGCTTTCCACGGTTCCACGGCTCCTAGTGGGCCCCGGCTCTATACAACTTCCAGCTCCTAGCGACCCTCGGTTCCTAGTGACCCCCGGCTTCTGGCGTCCCTGGCTCCTAGCGGGCCCCCGACTCACCATGGTTTCCCGACTCTTGGAAGTCCTCTGGTTCACACTGGTTCCCTCCACATAACCCGGAGCTAATAAACGTGGCTCACGAAGAACGCGAACAATGTAGCCATTACCTCACGAACAAAGCCATTACCTCACGAACAACATGGGAAACGAGATCGTTTACTCTGAGTAAATGGCTAATGAATAAGGTAACGTGGCGAGAAACACGAAGTAGGTGGAAGACGTGGATCCCCACGCCGATGCAACCCTATAAAAGATCACCTGCCTTCGCATGCCAAGGGACTCGTACACACACACCTTCACAAACCCTAGCTATTGTTCATCTTCTCTACACTACGAAGATCCTAATTTAAGCATCGAAGTGACTCCGCTGGAGAACTCCCTGATCATTCCTCTAACCCCTCTTCTTGGCTCTATTCTAGTGCAGACATTGACAGACCTCTCCTCGTTGCTAGGCAGCTAACGATCAAATCAACATCGATGTCAACTCATCGGTGGCTCACCCGTTGGCAATCTTGGACAGGATCATCAGCTAAGATGGTAAATTTTACTATTGTTTTGATCTAAAATGGATGGATTAATTATCATGAAACTCAGTGCTTATTGAATTTTGTTGAGTCTGATTAACTTCGAGTGGATCTTCTCTTTGTGATGTGATCGATTCCGGTAGAGAATAATACGTATTATAGGACTCATCAAGAGTTATTCAGATAAAGTCTTTCTGATGCCTAAGTGATTCATGATCAAATAATAAAATAAAATAGAGAAATAATAAGAATACAATAAAGTGTATGAAATAGTTGAGAGAATAATAGAGCAATAATTATCAATACTCTTTCTTTTTTCTTCTCCCTATGAGGCAGATATAGATGACTTAGATCACCCCTCTCCCCTCCCCCTCTCTGAAAGAGAGAAGTCTAATAGACTACCTCATTGAGGGATGATTAAAGGATATCGTTGAATTCGTCCCAATGAGATGGACTGATGGTTAGTGTATGAGATGTTGTTATCATGAGGTTTGAGGGTCAAATCCTGGCTAATAGTCAGGTTCCTGCCCTCCCCCATGCACTAGTTACTGTTCGAGCTAGGTAGACTAGTCCCGTGATTTATCTCCTTCGTGTTAGTTCTGAGACGAGTTGACGAAAGCGTTGGGGGCAAACGTTTCACCTTTTGCCATCATATATTTTAAGTATCATAATCGATGTGTCCTTTGATGTCAAGAGAAGATCGCTCTCGTAGAGATTAATCTTCATAAAAATCTAGATATTATATCTAAATTAATAAAAATTGATAAAAAAACACCGTCTAGTTAACATAATCATCCATAAAAACACTCTTCCTTTTTAAAATGTTAAAATAATGCTCCTATTTTGAAAATATTCTAAAAATATATAAAATTAAATTATTATTTTTAATTTAAATATATCAAAAATAATATAATAGAGTATTTTTATATAAATTTTCTTTTATCAACTTTATTAATATTTAATCTTGATAAACTTGCTTTGAAAAAGTTAAAATAATCATTAAAAAATTAAAATTACTTTAAATGACTATTACATTCATTTTGATCATTTTAAAATAATATTTAATTAAATTTAAATAATTTTAAACAAATTATAAAGTATTTTTATATAAAAATATTTAATATAAATTTTTTAACCAAGTTGAATCGATTTATTTTTTATACATAATAGCAATTAGTTAGCAATTTTTGATATAAAAATATAATAGAGTGTTTTTTTTTAACTTTTTACATTCAAATAATTAGAGAGGCCTCTTGATTTTTGCTCATTTATAAATTTTAATTGCTTCCGTTGAAATTTGTGTAGAAATGAAATAAAAAATAATTAAATATACGCCTTTTATTATCATCTTATCAAAATATCCGCTCTTTAATATCAAAATATCTATTTTATCGTTCTAATATTACCATTCAAATTACTCAGCAGCTAATGAAACGTTAAGGAAGTTTTGGCATTAGTAAAATGTTAAGGCCATTTGAAAAAAAGCCTAATCAATGTTAATTAAGATTGTCATTATATCAAATAAAATAATGAATCGTGATTAATTTTCTATTTCCATAACACATTAGTTATTAGTGACTGTGTAACTAATTAATCTATTTGATAATATAGTCATATTATTTTTAATAAGATTTGTGACTCCATCGATTTTCAACGTTCTTTTAGACGAAAGAGTAATTATTTAGATAGATCTTTATTAATATTTTTTAATTTATTTTGATGATCGATGAAAATTTTTTATGAGAACGAATCGATTATTTTAAAACCCGATATGATTAATCATTTTAGATGAAAAAATATTAAAAATTTTAAAAGTCGCATCTAATTTTTAGATTTTTTAAAATATATATTTATTTTTTATTTTATCTCTTTCATCGTTGTGGCATTTTAGTGCATGAGGTGTTGCCACAATAAGGTCTAGGGGTCAAATCCTGGCTAGTAGCCAGGTTCCTGCCCCCCTTATGCACTAGTCACTGCTCGGGCTGGCTAGACTAGCCCCCGTGATTTACCTCCTCCGTGTTGATCCTGGGACGAACTGGCGAGGGCGCTGGGGTCGAGCGTTTCGCCTTTTGCCACAATTAGGACTCTCTTAGGCTTTTTAGAAGTCTAACTTTGGTGGTCTCTTCAAGGTGATCTCTATGGATGACCTCCCTTAAAAACTTGGAACCACTCCAATATCTAGATGGTTTCCTTGACTTTGTTCCATAGTCAAAAGGAACCTTATGGTAGGATGACACGCTATCATTTGACTTCACTTAGTATCCTAAACCACTCTTGTTATTGGATGACTCTTTCCTTCTTAGACTTTAGCTTACCTTCTTAGACCAATTTGTCATCTTTCTAAGGATCTTCTCTAAATGATCAAACCTTATCTCAAACTTAATTTTTCTTCTCTAACTCTCTAATTCTAAATTATTCATCCCTATTGTGAATTTGTCTAGAATTGCCCTACGAGTATCATTTTTCTTATTCCTATGATATGAAGTACTAAAATCATAATTTTTGGCACAAACATGCTTCCTATCATGATCATAAGGTACATCATTAAAGATAGCATAATTGCATGATGATAATATCTTTTGGTTTACTTTAGGATCTCCCCCTTGACTTGAGCTTCCTCTCTTATGCCTCTTGGTTTTTTTTTCCATTTAGATATTGGTTATAGTAATGCCCCTTCTCATTAGATGCAAAGCACATAATGTGGTTCTTCTCTATAGTATCATGAATGTGGATCCTCTAGGTCTCTTCTCGACCTTGGGTGCCACTTAGACCTTCTCCCTCACAAAAATAGGATAATTATTCTTGCAATATCCACATTTCCTACTCTTAAAGTATATTTAAGTATATTTTATGATCTTTATTAATTTAAATTGATATATCTTTAAGTGTTGGTTCCTTAATATTTGGAGGGGAAGTGCTCTCTTCTTCCACTTGAATCAATGAGGTGAATGACTCATCAATTTTGACTTTTGAGGTTTAAATTAAAACTTCTTGCCACTCTAGTGCCAATGACCTCTCCTCGATCCTCATCACTCTAGGATGAAGAGGTCAAGGCATCCTCAACATCCCCCTCAAATGTTGAGCTTCTCTCATCCTAGAACGTTGAACACTCCTTATCCTAGAAATTTCTTGTTCTTGAGCCAAAGAACTCCTTTTCCTTGGGCTCTTCCTCCTTTTGTTTGATCAATTTGGTCCATAACAGAAGAATGTCCTCATATTCACCCATCTTGCATAAAATCTCGTTTGATAAAATATTAATCAACAAATTCGTTACTCTATTGTTGGTTTTGAATTTTTTAACTTGCTCCTCGATCCACTTGTTTTTCTTGAGGAGTCTTCCCTTCTTATCCTTTGAAGCTTCAAACCTTTTCCTCAACACAAAATAATATTCAATGTTGACTTGCATGAAGGTCTTCATTCTTGACATCCATTAAAAAATGATCCTCCTATTCTAAAAGGTGAATGAATTCAAATATAATATTCAAATCCCTTCAAATTCCATCTTCATTTTGGTTTGTTCTTTCCATTTCTAGCCTTTTCTCTCTTGGTGGTTAGTCCTCGAAGAACGACCTTTCTCTAATACGAACTATTGGGAACATGATTGTGGATAGAGTGGGTGAATAAACATTCAATTTCTTTCATGTGTTCGTCAACACTCGAGTTAGTACGCTGTGGAAAATACAAACGACAAACTCAAACAAATGATATATGTGGTTTGTCAGCCTCTGACTCCTACACAATGAATTATGATTCGTCTGTGGATCACTCTTAAAAACAATCTATCTTTCTTCTTCTTTGATACCTTTTAGAGATGGAGAAATCTTTTACAAAAGCAAAGCTTATAACAAGAAGATACAAATGATAAGCACAAATGAATACATTACAAAGAATTAAAACAATGCTGCTTCGCTTTGTCTTGCTTTGGATTGATCAAAGATGGCTCAAGAATGCAATAATACTCGCTCAAGAATTGATTGCAAAAACTCTTACCTTGAGCCCCTTCTTAAAGAGCTCTTGTCAGTTTCTAAAATTTGTATGATTAGCCAACTAATTAATTACTTGAGTCGATTGGTTACTTTAGTTAAGTTGAGTGAACCTGTATATAGTTGACTTCTTTAGTCTGCAATGACTACTTGAGCTGACTAATCCTCCATCCAGTCAATTCTAGTCAATTGACTACTAAAAAGAAATATTCTATTTATTTTCATTCTACTTAATAGACTAAACTATCAGTTGTCTGATACTTTGACTTCAACCAACTCTAAGGTTGAGTATCATTATGCCAAGATATTCCGTGTCTATGGGACTTTGTCAATGTTTAAAGGTCATGTCTTTAGGAGTTCATCCTTTGTCTAATATTAGTCGACCTTGACTTATTAAGACTTTTGTTTTTTAGAGGCCTAACCTCTTAGACTTCATCCTTTTCTTAGTGTTAGTTAAACTTAACTCACCAAGACTTCTACTTGCCCATCCTAGCATCAGGTCAACCTGGGCTAGCCAGGACTTCCACTTTCTAAGCCTAAGGTCCACCTTAACCCACTATAACTTCCACTTGCTTATTCTCAAGGCTAATTTGACCTATCAAGACTTTCATTTGTCCAACTTCATATCCACCATGACCCATCAAGACTTCCACTTGTTTAGTATTAAGTCAATCTTGACCTATTAAGACTTTATCACTTTTCTAGGATTATGTTCACTTTGACCTACTTAGACTTCCATCACCTACTAAGCATCATGTCTACTTTGACATTCCTAAACTTTCATATGTCAAGCATCCAGTCAACCTTAACTTACTTCGACTTCCACTATCAACACCCTTTGGACTTTTCTCTATCAACTCATGTTAAACTTCTCCATTGCTAATGCATATTGTGTTAATGCAATCTACCTCTAGAGTTTTGATGGTTTGGTTTAAATAATATGTTTAATGAAAACTTGGTTAGGGTTGATCAAGTTAAGTGTAGAGTCTAAGAAAGTCAAAGTTGATTAAATGCTTGGAAGTGAGTGAGAAGTCCAAATATGACTAGATACGCAGTTGGTGAATGTCCTAGTAGACTAGGCAATGTAAGTCCTATTGAGACTAGGTAGTTTAAATCCTAGTGGGAATAGATAGTATGAATCCTAGTTGGAAACTAAGTCGTGAAAGTCTTAGTTGGGAACTAGCCAATGGTAAGTCCTAGTGAGACTAAGCAATGATAATTCCTAGTGGGACTAGGCAGTACAAGTTCTAGTTGGGAATCAGACAACGAAAGTCCTAGTTGGAAACTAGATAATGGAAATACCTAATGGGATTAGGCAACGAAAGTCCTGATTGGGAATGAGGTAATAAAAAGACCTAGTGAGACTAGGTAATGGAAGACCTAGTTATGAACCGGGCAATGGACGATCTGGTTGAGAACTAGATAGTGGAAGTCCTAGCAGGGCTAGGCGGTGGAAGACCTAGTTGGGAACTAGACAAACCTAGTTGGAAACTAGGTGAAGTTCAAGAGGGTTAGTTGGGAGTTGAACACTTGACAGTGGAAGTCATGGTGAGTCAGTTGGAAGCTGAACACTTGGTAAAAGAAATCTAGTAGTTAGGTAGACCAAGTATATGGTTTTGCATGTTTGTTTTGTAGGGAATTGTAACTGGACGAAGGCTTGGACGATCGGAGTGTGTCCGGAGGTCGGACCAATTGGGAACTAGTCCGGGTGACCGGACCCATGGTCTGGTCGACCGAAAGTTGACATTATCAGTTTCGAGTTTGTTGGTCTTCAGATGAGATTTGATTGAGATCCAAGCGTCTGGAAGAGTTCTAGGCTTGAAGTCACAAAAGTTAGCTTGATCTGTAGTCGAAGAAGATCGAGTTTGTAACCGAATCAACGGAGGTCCAATCGACCGGAAGAGCTTTTAGGCGACCGAAAGAGTATCGATTGAGCTCTATAAAAGGGAAGTCGAGGCAACTTCTTCAATAATCACCTGCAATCAAAGCTCCTCATTTAGTGTTTGAAAAAGTCTACAATGTTGTGCTCATATAATCTGGTAAGCGCTAAGAGGAGTGTCGCGACACTTAAGGCTTCAGACCGGATTGGTTTGCTTGTCTTTATTTTATTACTACTTTCTTTATATTTGTGATTGTGCTTTGTCAAAACCTGTAAAAGTTTCTGCACCTCGAAAAAGTGTCTGGAAATGAGAAAGACATTAGTTGACTCAAGTTTATTAGGAATATAATTAAAGTCTCACATTTAAAATACATGAAAAAGATCATGAATTTAAAAGGTGAAAGATATCTTCATTGGTACGAGACCTTTTGGGTAGAGCCCAAAAATAATTCTATGAGGGCTTAGGCCCAAAGTAGACAATATCATACAATTATGGAGATATGTGAATTCTTTTGATCCTAACAGTGGTATCAAAGTCATGATTCAAATCGGATGTCACATGGGGTGACCTTGAACGAAATTGAGAGGAGGCCCAGAGCAGGTCAAGAGTGACTGGATATTTGCGGGGAGGCCCGGAGCAGGTCAAGAGTGACTAGATGTTTTCGGGGAGGCCCAAAGCAGGTCAAGAGTGATCAGATTCTTGAGGGGAGGCCCGGAGTAGGTCAAGAGAGGATGTTCAGAGCAGGTTAAGAATAACCAAATACTTGAGGGAGGCCCGGACTATGAGAGTAATGATGGTTCTTCATTTAAGGGGAGGATTGTTAGGAATACAATCAAAGTCCTATATTGAAAATACATGAAAAAGATCATAAATTTAAAAGATGAAAGATATCTCCATTAGTATGAAATCTTTTGGGTAAAATTTAAAAATAAATTCATGAGGACTTAGGTCCAAAGTGGATAATATTATATTATTATAAAGATATGTAAATTCTTTTGGTCTTAACAACATTGAATGCATAGTTTTGGACATAACATCCTAGGAGGTATGAAACCAAATAAATCCCATATCTCTTTGTCATTATATTTTTATTTTTGATTTTCGTTATGTTACTAACTCTGATGGATAAAGTAAAGAAAAATATGTATATGCTATTCATTTCCTTTCTAGTGTTAACACGATCCTACGTATTAAATTCTTCATCTTCATCAAATGTATGATTAACCTCGATCTATTTAAATTTCATTCATGGTCAAGTATCTAATTAAAGTCTGACTTACTTGGCATATTGACATGGTTTGTACTTACCTCCACACAATATGATTGCACCAACATATTTGTCTAAACATATTGTTTAAATATCAAAATACAAACTTAGGCATAATTGCACTAGCAAACTTTGATCGTAGACTTAAGTAAGCAATTTCAATGATTGACTATTTATTTACCACCCCTTTCTAGTCTCACATTCAATCCAACAATGATGCTATATGCCATTATAAATTCCAAATGTGATGGGGGAAATTTGCAACATAGATATTTCCCTAATTGTATTTCTCTAATTTATTTCTCATGGGCACCTTACTCAGTCGGAAACAAAAATCAGGCACAAAAGTTAGACCATATATATATATATAAAGTCATTTGCTAAGATTTCAAATAGCTATCCCGAATTTAAGTTAATTATGTTTCACTAAGAAAAATAATCAAATAAGCTCCCTTTGGATTAATCATCCATACAGTATTAAAAACAAAGAAACTCTACTTATCATTAGAGGAGATCTCAATTTCTACTACGATTTAATTAGATATCTCACAACTAGAATCTTTCTTTCTGATCCACTTCCTCCACCTCCACTATCATGAACTCTAGAGTTGATTATATTCCGCTTCTTTCTCAAAGAAAAATAATCAAATAATTCTCAATTATGATCCTTACAACTTAGATATTTGCTATTTTTTTTTTTGGAATGAGATCTCAATTTATGTTCCGGTTTCATTAAATATTTTACAATTAGATCCCTTTTTTCTGAACCGTTTCACCCACCTCCATTATCTTGAACTCTGGTTAAATTTAAGTATGATATACTTTTGGTTTATTAGAAGAACCAAGTATTAATTTATAAATTTAGATTGCACTCAATTAATATGAAGCTTGATGAATTTCTACTGATTCATCTATTAAATAAATTAAAAATATAATTTATATATATCCAGAAGACCTCTAAAATATTCATCTAAGAAAAAAATGGATGAAAAATTTATATTTAGAAATTATAATTAGAGATGGCGATCTTTGACATTGACTCGGTTCTAACATTTTGACTAATCGGTGAGGCTGGGCCGGCAGGGTCGGTCTCAAGAGTACTACATTTTAATTTGATTAAAATAAAATAAATCAACGTGATGTTTTTAATTATTTATTTTTTCCACATGATTAATACAAAGTCGTGCGTTCAGTTGGAAGAGGAGAATGTTCATTAATGCATGCTTGATTTGAATGGAGACATGGAGAATGGAAAATACGAGGAAAGGAAGAAAAAAAACAAAAAATAATTGTCACATTCTTGATTTAGTCAAGGGGAAAATAAAAAATATAAATGCTAGTTAAATAATGATAAATGAACCACAACATCAATCATGATTAGACTAAAACTTGAAGAAAAACAGGATAAAATAATTTTTTTAAATCTCTTTTAATTTAAATGCAAAAGTTAAAATTGCACCTGTGTAAAATTTCGAAAGATGTATTTAAAATGATATGAATATGTATTTAGATGATCAAGTGTCATATGTGATTAGAAAAATATTTAATTTACGAAAATCATTTTTTTTTTGTCATAGATGTTATACACTAGTGATGAATTTGTGACTATATTGCTATCATAAATTTGTAAAATATTAATTTCTCATTGTTGGCTTTTTTATGATGGGGTATTTTACAATGAAACTTTCCATTTTTTCTGTCACAATGGCCTTTGTGAAGATATCTTGATAATTATAGTGTCGACCGAACAAGAGATGGGAGAAATGATAAGAATAAGAGTATTTATAGAGTCTGACTCAAATTTTAGTACGTAATTGATCCGTAGGGAAGCTAAGGCTTAAGAATAAATATACATAGTTATTAGGTCACCTTGCGTTATACTTTGGATGTATCACATAACCCAATTGGCCACATGCATCGCTACAATAGTTATCACAACAATTATAATAGTTATCGCAACTTCCATGGGCATTATCAAAAATCTTTAGATCAAGCATCCTAACACCATCTTAACCTAGTTCTGTTCACCTTTGAGCACCTCAATGAGTACCGGAGACGAATTTAAATGGGGCTATCTTAGGCTATAGCTCAGCCCTATTACCCGGCCCAAATATTTTTTTAAGGGGGCAAATCTAGTTTTAACCTTTTATGTTTTGTTTATGTATTTCTTTGCCGCTTTCCATATCTCTTCGAAAACATTTTCAAAGATAAGGGCAGGCGGACAACAAATCAGTTAATCCTAAGACTTAATCTTTTTCTTCTTCTATTCTCTGTCGTCTAGTCCGCATCTACAGCCTACTAAGATCAAGTCGCATGAGGCTTTGGCTGTGTGCACAACCAACTTGCATGACTACTGTCGTGGCCGCTGTCGCACGACCAAAGCATCGTGCAACTATTGTCTCGACCGTCACTACCAAAGCATCACGCAACCACTCTCGTGCCCACTGCCGGCGACCAAAGCATCGCGTTGCTGCAGGCATTGCCGCAACTGCGAGGCCAAAGAAGAAGTGAGCTAAATTGAAATTACTATTACTATCTTATTGTCCACTTGAATTTTTCTCAAATAGAAATTGTTATTACACTTTAGGTCCTTGTTCGCGGAGGCGTAGTCTTCGACATAACCGCCCTCAGTCGCGGTTGTCATGACTAGATCGACATGTCCTCCACGTCGGTGTACCCTTACGAGTTACGTTGACGCAAGAGGTGAGCAACTGTGACTTGAGGTCCTGCATGAGACACTCGAGCACGACCTTGCGCCGCACTCGTGATCGACTACCTCTACCTCATCATCGATGACCCGCTCTCTAATGCTGACATCAGTAGCTAGGCCTTCTGCCATGACCCTCAAATTTCCAACGTCTACGAATTAGATATCATTACCGGTAAATTAACTTAACTATTTCATAAATAATGAAAAAAAATCATTCAATAAAAATTTAAAATTCGGTGAAATATAAGAAAAGATGAGATGGTAATATGCTTGTGTGAAGTGAACTCGGACCTCTTTTATGACGTCCTTGGTGGATTTGGCCATACCTCTAAGTGCCTTAGTACTGTGACCTAATTCATCTCAAGCACCAACTCAGGTACCTTGACCTAAAGTGCCTATTATCTTTGTTGAAATGTCTTTACTTTGTCTGAACCAGCGTTCACCATGAGTGACCTAATTAAGTTGATCAACATCGACTCATCTCAAGTGAATCATATATGCATTCTTTGGGTAATTGGTCTCGGCTAAGTTTGACTTGTACGACTTCTACTATGATTCCACCCATTTGTCCAAAAGCTATATTATTACAAAGTACACACGGTGCATCTATCAATATTCAATTGTTATAAACCTGACCATAGTAATATTTTTGAAAGTGTCCCTAGTAAAGCCAATCCTCCTTAGACGGTTCTCATGCAAGTTGGCACTCATTATTAAAATATTTATCATAGAGATCTAAAAATGATAGTTTATAGCCATCATTTATAATTAGGCATTTAAATATTATAATTAGTCATTTAAATATTAAATCTTTTAAAGGAATAAAACAAAGAAATCCTTGCTAGTTAATATATTATTGTGGCATAAACGCTAGCTGTTGAAGTTTAAACAAAATAAAAATCAGGTGACGAATGGTACGTAAATTCATACGGTGAAGTAAAAGATGAATTAATAAGTCGAAGTCAGCTACTTAATAAACTCTTACCCCGTTATTAGAACAGGAATCTGAGGTGGACGCTCCAGCCAAAACACGACGAAGGGCTCCTTCGCTCTCATGCCATAATAATTTTCTTCGATTAGTTTCGTCCCCATCTTCGCCTTCCTTATAGTTTCTGCTGCACGGCAGCATGATGGTTGCAACTTTAGTGGGCACACAAATCCTTGAAATGGGGCCTTGCCCAATAGTAAGCAGCAGCGATATGAAGCCTAGAAGCATTAATTCTGCGTACAGATAGAAAAGTCGAAGTATTTTTGTAAATAATAATAATAATAATAATAATAATAATAATATATATATTCAAAAATAATATTTTATCCAACACTTCATGATTGCGTGCCATTTTTACTGTAGCAATATCTATCAAACTTGTTTTATAATTTTTTATCATAACAGTACCCGCCAGAATTAAAAAAAAATCATATATTTATCCATCCAATACAATATATATACATCATCTATCTCTGATATATGCATTACTTCCTACACTGTTATAGCAACTACGATTTCGTAGCTACTATAATTATAATTATTTTTTATGTTGTAGCAACTAAGGTTGCATAGCTGCGTACTACAACTACGACCTTCGAAAGTTTGTTATACAGTTGTAACAACTATGAATCCGTAGCTACTACACAGTTGTAACAATTACGAACTACAACTATGTAGCTACTACAACTGTGTAGTTGCTATAATTATATAGTAAAATTTTGAAAACTATAACTTTTGACTTGGATATCAGAATGAGACGATCTTTTTTTTTTAATTATAGATTTATGAACGTGCTTCGATTAAAAAAAAGATCGTTTTATTCTGATATCCGAGTCAAAAGTTATGACCTTCGAAAATTTATTATATAATTATAGCAGCTACATAGTTGTAGCAGCTACACAATTATAGCAGCTATAATTTCGTAGCTGCTACAACTGTGTAGAATTTACGAAATCATAGCTACTACAATATGAAAAATAATTATAGTTATAGCAGCTACGGGTTCGTAGCTGTTATAATTGTGTAACTACTATAACTATGTAGCAAACTTTCGAAAATCATAACTTTTGACTTAGATATCAAAATGAGATAATATATTTTTTTTAATTTTAGATCTTTGAACGAGATTCTATTTAAAAAAAAGATCATCTCATTCTGATATCTGAATCAAAAGTTTGCTATACAATTGTAGCAACTACACATATTGTAACAGCTAAACATATTGTAGCAGTTACATAGTTACAGCAGTTATGATTTCATAGATGTTACAACTGTGTAGTAGCTACGAAACCGTAGCTACTATAACATGAAAAATAATTATAGTTATAATAGCTACGGGTTCGTAGTTGCTACAACTATATAGCTACTATAACTATGTAATAAACTTTTCGAAAATCATAATTTTTGACTTGGATATTAGAATAAGA
>JBBUKS010000113.1:10549382-10560932 GCA_038050645.1 Hedychium gardnerianum | reverse complement strand
AGTCAATTTTTTAAACAAGCATTTAATTACTTTAATCATTTGAGATTTGGTTAGACAATTTACCTCATCTAGTCCTTTTGAAATGAGTACAGACCCGTGACTTCTCTCAGACTCGGAGTTGGACTCCAAGTTTCTTGCCATGAGTGCTAGAAGGTTAGACTATTTTGGTTCCTCCACATCTGAATCTTCTGTGAATGAGTCGTCCCAAGTGGCCTTGAGTGCTTTTCTTCGTCTTAAAAACTTCGACTTCCCCTCCTTAGGGCACTCGTGTTTGCAGTGCCAATTGTTGGACTTCTCCCTACTATTTAAAAAAAAGATTAAAAAAAATGCTTAGAAAGACTGCTAAGTCTTTTCAGAACAACCTAGCTCTGATACCAATTGTTGGATTATTGGAGACGAGAGAGAGGGGGTGTGAATCTCATCCAATTAAAACCTTTTCTTTTTACATAAATCAAAGTAGCAGCAAAAAAAAACACGAAGGACACACTTCTTTTTTACTTGGTTCAGAGCCCAGCCAACTCCTACTCCAAGAATCCACGACCCTTTGGATCGTATTGATGGGTTAATCCACTAAAACTCTACTCTCCGAAATACTTTCAGAGAAGAGGCAAACTCGTACACAGAGAAAGAGGAGGATAACAACACACTGCTATCTCCTTAATATATGCAATAACAGAAAATATAAAGTATTATTTCGACAGTACAAAGAATGTAGATGAAGCGTAGGTGTCGGTATGCTTTGTAGCGTCATAGCAGATGATCTTGAGCAAAGAGAAGCAATCATAACGGGATGAAGATCAGGGAGAAGTTGTCGTTGGCTTGGACCATGAGGGCTTCTTTTATACATTGTGTTCCGTTGACTGAAAACCTGATCAGTCAACTGATACTTTCGATCGACTGATCCTCCTATCCGTTGACTAAATCCGCGCCCTTCATTCTTTGCTTTGATCTGATACATTTGATCCTGAAAATCATGCTTGATCGGTCGACTGATCCAGCTTATCAATCGACTGATCCCTGGTTTACCTTTTTTGCATTGATTCAATCTAATAGCTATTTATTGCCTTGTTTGATTGGTCAACTGATCCCTTGGATCAGTCGACTGATCCTAGTGAATTCCATTTCTGCCGAACTTAATCTGATCATCTACACCTAGGCTTGATCGATCGACTAAACCTCCTGTTCAGTCGACCGAACCCACTTTAAATCAAACCTTTATTTTCATCTGCAAAACAGAGTTAGCATAGACAATAATAATAGAAGTCCTACAAAATAGATGTTAGACCAATATAAGTATGCATGAATATGACAGTTTGGATTGTCCTGATCTCAACTTAAAAACCTCCATTAGTTTCTTCAGTTGGATCAGCGCCTAAGGTTAGTCCTACTGGGACACGACCTCATTGCACTAACTCCAGGTGCTTACCTCAACTCACCTACCAAATATCGGGTCCTCCAAACCTATTTGGACTTTGCTAAGCATCAAAACGACCTTCTAGGTCTTCCACTTGATTCAATATAAGGTGCACCAGACCTATCGAATCCTCCTGCCAGATGTCAAGTCCTCTTGACCCATCTGGACTGCCTGCATATTTCCACGATCTGCCGAGACTTCCCTTGCCTAGTATCGGATCCTCCAAACCTACTAGGTCTTTCGGAGTTGAGATCCTGCACACTGGATTAGTTCATCAGATAATAATAAGACTTAACTTTGAACCTTTGACAACAACAAAACATAGGTTTGATTATGGCGCTCCCTACACCAACAACAAGTTCATTTAACAATAAAAATTGTTTTTTTATTAGCTCCCCCTAAATCATAGCCTCGATATGGTCTGTCTAGGTAATGAATTTGATCCTTAGGGAACCAATATTGGTTTGGTTCAACTTGATTAATCAAGCTAGTTTTAGGGACCCATGATTGGACTTGGTTTCTAGTAGATTGATTCATTATTGATAAATACGATTTAAATCGTTAATTAGCTTTGTAACCTAGTATGTATCGATTGTATACGATTCTTTGTTTTCCATGTATCATATCAAGATACTTGGAACCCATAGAGAATTGTTCCAATGTGTTCTCAAGTACGTTGACTTGAATTTTTAAAGTAGAATTTTCATCCTCAAGTTATTGGACTTGAATTAAATTTTCACTTTAAACGGGTTTAGTCAAAGGATTGGGTTAGATTCCTCCTTAAGGACTTTTACCTCCTTTTGGAGTCATCTGACCCAGACGCTCTATTTAGCTAATTTATGAGTTAAATATCTAATTAAATCATATAATTTGTTAACTAATGCAGGACTTATAGTGATGTTTGGCCCTTCAAAATGGATACGAATCCGTGGCTTCTCTTGGACTCAACTTCGGACTCGGACTTGGCTTCAGATTTGGTCTCGAACTCGGTGTTGATTACTTGTGCTTGCACCAGTAATGCTAGAAAAGCTTATTAGAGTATCTTATTCTTCATCCGACTCTTCCGAAGACTCATACCATGTTGCTTTCTTGGCCTTATATTAGATCATTTTCTTCTTCTTTAGCATTTTTCGAACTAAGTTGACTAGTTCGGAGATGAGTTCATCATTGTCGTCGGACTTTGATTCACTTTCGAACTCGGGCTCAAATCGGGACTTGTTCTTTGACTCCTTCATCTTGATTTTTCCAGCAAGAAAGGAAATACCTTTCTTGATCGGCACAACATTAGACTGTTCGTGTAATTTAATTCTCAAAAAAGTTTGTCTAGTCTAATAATTGATAGATCCTTAGAAACCTTGTAAGCATCTACCATAGATGCCGACAAGGTATTCCAAGAAAATGCATTGAGAGCGTATCTGATTATATCGCGTTTCTCTATTTTTTGGCCGATAGAGTGGAATCCATTGAGCAGATCCTGGATCCTGACATGTAGCTGGCTTGCTGACTCACCTTTCTTCATTTTGATATTATACAATTTGTTTAAAATCAGATCACGCTTACTTACCTTTGTGTCAGATGTTCCTTCATGTAGTTCGATCAACTTCTCCTATAGATCTTTAGCGCTGGTGAAGGGTCCGGCCCGGTTTAGCTTCTCTTTGGTTAAGCCACACTGGAGGGTTTGAGTCGCTTTAGCATTTGCCTCATCCTTCCTTCTTGTAGGTGTATCCCATTTGTCATAGGGGAGAGATACTCCGTCTTTGATGGGGAGTGTGAATCCCATTTGGATAGAGATCCACATCTCCACCTGGGTCTGTAGGTGGAACTCCATCCTTCCCTTCAAGTAGCCCAAGTCCTCCCCCTGAAAAGAGGAGGGCGGGTGGTGCTGTAGCCTTCTTGATGGTCCATGTAAACACGAACAGAATCTCGCACACACAAAAAAATAGGAAAGAATGTACCAAATTTTTTGTCTTGGATTAGTAGTGCTGGAGACAAAAAAATACGTAAAAAGAAAATTGAGTGGTGTTGCACCAACTTCGATTATCAAAAAACTTTGGAATGAAAAAACTAGATTAGAAGGGGTGATCACACCGATTTTGATAAAGTAATGAAAAGCACAAAAAAAAAAGAAAAGGAAAAAATGCTCGAATAGTGGTTTCACCAATTTAGAGCAACCTCGCTCTGATACCAATTGAAGGATCGAAAAACAACTCTAGAGGGGGGTGAATAACGTTCATGGTTTTTTCACTTTTCGTAGAAACACGAGTAATAATGCTGTGGAATAAATAGAAACAGAACAAGAACAAAACCAACACGCTTTCTTTTTACTTGGTTCACCACCCGATGACGGCTTGTCCAAGGCCCGCACCCAAATGAGTGCTTTCGTTGGGCAATTCACTATCAGTTTGAAGATTATAAATATATAGAATTGGAAGTACAAAATAAGACAAGTATACCAATGCCTTTAATGTAGAAGCTTATGCGTAGTCATCGGAGTAGCATTCTAGTGTCGTGGAGAGCTTTTCGGAGCAACGCGCAAGTACAAAAGTCATAAGAAATTGTCGTGTGAAGTTGCTAGTCAGAGTCTTATTTTATTGACCCATCTAGGCACCTTAATCCCTTTGAGATGCCTCAAGCGCTTACGTGGCTCGATCTGGCCGCTACGTGTCTCAGGCTGAGTCTATCCCAACCAAGGCACCTCAATCCCTTTGAGGTGCCTTGTTGCTGACGTGCGCTAACTAACCAGAGCCTGCCACCTCATCCTATTTTGTGCTGAGGTCATTGAAGTGTCTCAATCCCTTTGAGGTGCCTGGATCCTTCCAGGCGTCTGGTTTAGCAGTTTTTAGGCTTTAGCTTTTGCATCACAGTGTTAGCACAGACAAAATATATAATATAACAAATAATGTTCAATAGTCTCGGGACTGTCCAGTCCTACCTTTTGGATTTTTCTTGAAACCCTAGGTTGAACTGATGCCTACTGTTTCCTTAACGAGGAACGCGTCCTCACCTACTCCTCTCAGGAGAGTTTACTTGATGCCAAACATCTGGACCTCCAGACTGTTTGGACTTTCGCTTATCATCCAATCTTAATCTCCGAGACTTTCTTCTAGACATCCGATCCTTGACCCGCCTAGACACCTGCTTGGTGTCCTCGACACCCAGGACTTTCCTCCTAGTGTCCTCGACCCCTAAGACTTCTGCCCGGTGTCCTCGATCTACCAAAACATCTGCCCAGTCCCCCGGACTAGGACTTCATTGCCCAATCTCCCTGATTAGGACATCTTGCCCAGTCTACTTGACGAGGACTTCGTTGCCTAGCCTCAACTAGGACTTTCACCTTGCCTAAGTTCCCTTAGGACTTTCTTCTTGAGCTTCCTACACACTCAGTTAGACTTATTAGATAACAAAAAACCTTAACTTTGAACATTTACCATCTATCAAAACATAGGTTCAATTAGCTGGTGCTTTTAGCACCAACACATTTATGTCTTACACATATTCGATCTAATCATTTTGGGATGCATGTAATTTTTTTGAAATTATTTTGCTTCCGCTACGTGTGTTTTATCGAAAACATATATATTTTACACCTAAAATATCCAACACGTAAATGTATACTCATTGAATAAAACTATGTGATATGACTAGATGGATTTGTCAATGATGATGAGTCTCATTCATACACATTAATTTTAATGTGTATCTTTCTTGAGGACAAGCAAAGATTTAAATTTGGGAGATTTTGATATGTATGAATAATACATATATTTTTGGTCTTATTTAGCAAACATTTGTTACATTACATTAGCATTTTTATGTAAACTTCATGCATTTTCATTCATTTTATTTTTTTAGTATGGATGACTGTGTTTTGTGCTTTATATTGATAGGAAGTAAAGAACTTGGCATTGGAGCATGCTTGGAGAGGGAAAATCTATGGAAATACTAGGTCATCCAGAGCTTGGATTTCATCCCAAGACAATAACATCATATCGATAAGCATTCCTTCTTCTCCATTCACTTTTGGATTATAAGAATGATTTTCTTCTTGTCTTTGGATTGTAATTTCCTTGTTATGGAGTAGATTTCCCGGATTCTATGATGTAAGAAGTAGTTTTGATGTGATGTTGATGTATAAACTATGAATTTATCAATTTTCGTGTTCAAAGACATGTTTATGACTTGTTCTATATGTGTGATATCTTGTTTGTGTTTGATTGAATGTGTATGTGAAGTGTATGCATATAGATGTGAAAAATGGTCATTATATAGAGGAGAGACTTTAGATTGTATGCCCGGGGAGCTCTTACTGACAGAGGGTTACCTTTAACTAGACTTTCTAGAATCATGACATTGAAATGAGAGTCAATTCTCCATAAGGGATTAGCTAATTAGAGTTTAATGTATTTTTACCAATTCAATGTTAGGAAGTAACTTGTGTAATTTAGATTGTATGACCGGGATCCCCTTAATGACAAAGGATTATCTTTAATCGGACTTTCTATGTTACCTCTTTTACTTAGTGACATTAGAAGGAAATGGTATAAACACTCTGATATAACCTTCATGGGTTCATACCGATAGTTTAGTTAGGATCCCTACAAGGATGTAAACGTAGAACGTAAGGAGATGAACAACTCATAGTATATCAACTAGCATCATGACGAAATTGAAATACTAGGATCACCTTCCCAAACCAATTCCTCTCTTAGCGACCACCCATTCTCACTGAACCTCTCTCTCTCTCTCTCTCTCAACCTCCTGTTCACAAGCCTTCACAAAGACTTCGATTGTTTAGATAACTTATTTTGTGGACTCACTAATGTTTAATCAACAGTTTCTATTGATTGATATTTTTATTATTTGATGATTTAGCCATGCACTTGTGGTTTTGACAACAGGAGCTAAGAGATTTGCAAACATCAAGGAACACGTGGAGATCATCTAGAGACATCAACAAACTTCTACAATCGAGTTCTTTCTATCCCTTGTGCTTATTTTGAGATTGAAGAATGCTTTATTTGATATATATGGCTTGTATCTTCAATATTATGAAGTTGTCTCATTATTCTAGGATTAGGAGTAGCTCGATGATATGTTGACATTGAACATATGATTTCTTTCTCTTATTAATGTCATGATTATCTTTGATTTGGTTTTAGAGTGCTTAACAAAATGTTGGCAATTGTGAATATATTAGTATATGTTTGTAATTACTAGAGATTGAGTGACGAACTAAGAGGTGAACCTTAGTCTCAAATCTATAGAATTGAACTTGAGTTTTTTTTATCATGAAAGTGGTTCAATTTATCTCGAGAATAACATTGATTATCACATAGTTTAATGAGATTAGCTTGATTCAATTATCATGAGAATAAAAGTTGCATCAGAATAAATGCATCATTGTATTTTGAGAGGAAACAACGATTACCTAAGGACAAATCACCCTCAAGAGCAGTCTGACATTGTGAGAGAAGGTGAGAGAAGGGATCATATATGATTTGTCAAAATTCATCATAGTGAAACCAAAATCCTAGAATTGTCTTAAGATCTGATTTCCCAATCACTCTTTTATTTGGTGCTCTTAGTTTAACTTAGTTTCTCATTACAACAATTCATCCATCTCGATTTCGTCGGGATGACTTATTTTGTATGTAATTGGTATTCAACAACATAGTCCCAGAGGATGATATTTTTATTATTTAATGATGATTGTACATTTGTGGTTAACACACATCAAAGTTTTGATTTGATCGAGACCAAGTGATTGAAAAAGTTTTGGTAACCAAAAAAGTCACCTTGTTAGTAGAAAGATAAGAGACAACTTGTTTGTGGATGAGGTCGAAAGCTGAGTTAGCTATTTTTTTATCAATCAAATAGGGTGTTTTGGTCGATCAAATGTGTCACATCAACATCTTGACCGGATCGAGATAGAGACTATAAAAGGAGACTAGAAGTTTGAGATCTAAACACCACACTCAATGTTAATTATTTTTTGTTGTTGTTTCTTATTGTACTTATCTTTGTCCTATATTACACTGCTGTAATTAATGTAGTAAGAGGTTTCTTCACCTCCTACTTTTTACCCAAGAGGAAACAAGCAGTGGACAATATTATGCATAAGCTTGGGGTTATGAACCAAGTAAACTTTTGTCCATTCTATACATATCTTACTTGTTTATTCATTAATATGCGTGTCTTGCTAAGTAATTAGTAAGAGAAAAAAAGTAATTTTTATTGAAAGTAGGTTATTTACTCCCTCCTCTCTAGCTATTCCATGCTTTCGCATCAACATGTGCTTCCGCAACCACACCATCATTCTTTTTCTTCCAAGAGTTTAAATAGAAATTGTCGACATTTTAGCACCAGTACTAAGAGCAGAATCCACCACTTGTGGTAGATTAGATATTTGATATCATTATGGCCTATATGGATGCTTGGATATTTATGCTAGTATAATTTTGTGCTTTGGATATTATATTTGAATGCTTTGATATTTGCTTGCGTCGTCTTGGTTTTTTCTATGCTTCAATATTTTATTCTAACATTTGTTGACATGTCTGTTTAACTATTAATTATGCATGTTTACTTAGCTTATTTTGTTGTTATATTTTGCATGCAAAATTTTGGAAAATGATTACTTAAATTTTTAAAAGTCACTCTAAGTTTTGAAAATTAGAAAGAAATGTAACCTTTAATTCATACTTCCACATCATGCATTTTTAATATGGGGCAAAGGGATAGAGTATGAGTTTAAAGCTAGAGATTTTATATATATATAATTAGGAAGAGTAATTTAAAAATTAATAATAAACTAAAGCATCGATTAGAGGATAACGTTATTGCAGATAAATTCAAAATTAGTCAATTAAAAATGACAAGTTAGTAGGCCAAAGAAAAAGTCAGCCAAAAAATCCAATTAATGAATAAGACAAGGGTAGTTGACCAAAAATGGTAAGTTAGTCTACAATGAAACCAGTCAGTAGATGACATGGCCAGGAGATAATCAAGTCTTGAAGTTTATCTAGGTTAGTGGATCAAGATGTACATGATGGACGACTAAAGACAATCAACAAGTGAAGTGGTCCGAGTCCAAATGAAGTGACCTATGTGGCAGGCTCCTAGTCGACCAAAGTGTAGATTGTGGTCAATTAAGTTAGTTAACAAGAAGGATCTAGTTAGTCAACTAAAATCAAGATAAGTGCTGGATAATTGTCGCTGTCGACAATGAATAAATTCTATGGTCTAATCAACCAAGGTGACAAGTCTAGTCGACTAAATCATATCGAGCAACCTCGGACTCAATACAACTCGACCATAACATCAAAAAGCTTTCATTCCTTCCCAGATTTTTTCTAGTAGTTAAGTACATTTGTTTAAGTTACATTCTTATATTGTGGTTGTATTTTTTCTATTGTTCTTCATACATTGAATTTTCTTGCTTTCTTTCTTCCTGTAAAATATTTTATGAAGCCTTGTTTATCACTGTAAGAGTTGGATTTATAAAGATTTCTTCATCTTTGAAACAATTTTTTAAAAGGAGAAAGTATAATGAAATTTACGAGGAATGATTCCCCAAACGAGTTATAGGTTGTGAAGGACCTAGGAATTTTCAAACTACGTTAAATTTCTCTTTATTCTTGCTTTCTTTACTTAATGCATTTAATTATCAATAAAGATTTTGATAAAAAAACTAAATAGATTTCAAAATTAAATTGACACTGTGGAAAAGTTTTTTTTATTACGCTACATGTTCGACTCTAATTTTAAAATCAGACTTTAAATGAACTTTGAAATTTTATTAAAATAATTTTTAAAAATGTAAAAAATGTTATTCAGCTCATCTAACATCTTACATTTTTTTTTGAGAACGATAAATATATATATATAAATAATTTTGATATCTTGCACATATTTATATAGGCGACCGTGGGTGACGGTTGATGTGGACATTTGACGTGACTAAAATCAGAATTTTTCTTCCTTTTCTCTTCTTCGCGCGGGATTTTTTTAGCCCCAATTCTCCATATTTTTTTCAAAAAATTTCAAAGCTTGTCGTCTCTCTTTCTCTTCTCTCTTCTCTTGGGTCCCTAAACCCTAATTCCATCGGCGTTCGTCGTCGCCTCTCCCTGAGTCTCTGGTTGTCGCCAATCATTCTCACGCCATCGTACTAGTATTCCCTTGTTGTCGACGCTTGTTGCCATACTCGCTGTTGTCGCTTCCTTAAGCATGTGCAACTGCAAAAATTGTTAATCTTTCTATTTCTCCTATAAATTTTATTCCTCTGTAATACAGTTTTGAGTTGAACTTCAATCCTTCTATTTCTTCTATATCTTTTATTTTTATGTACACTACTTTAAAGTTGAACTTTAATCTTTCTGTTAAATTTCAATCATGTAGAGTAATGAAATGTTGGAGCTGGTTTGTTCAAAACAACACCACGTTGGTGATGCTTTGAACAAAAAAATAACACTACGTTAGTGCTGTTTTGAACAAACCATCACCAATATTGTGCTATTTTGAACAAACCAACACCACATTATAGTTGATTTTTCATCATGTATCATGATTTATTTTGTAGTGTATTAATTTTATAGTTCATTGATAGAAAAGGATAGAAGATGTAATTTTAAATTATATGTGTATGATGGTTATTCAATGGTTTAAGATTATTTTTTCTTTGGATTTGTTGAGCTTTTACTTTCTACATTGCACTTGGTGTAAATGGGTCATTGAACTTGATCAAATGGGGATTACACTAGTTGATTCAATTGTTTCACTAGGGTTGGATATATTAATCTATTTAGGGTGATTAGGTTGGGTTGATTAAGCTAGTGGATTTAATAGAGATAGATTACATGAACAATAAGATATAAAGATAATGAAATTTGGATCAATTCGTCTCAATCAAATTAATTTATATATTTATAAAAATATATAATTGATCTCTCATTAATAGTGGTTCAAGTTATAACATCAATGTGGTGCTATTTTGTTCAAAATAACACCAACGTGGTATTGGTTTGTTACAAAAAACATCAACGTGGTGTTGGTTTATTCAAATAGCACCACGCTGGTGTTGTTTTGAACAAAATAGCACCAACGTGGTGTTGGTTTATTCAAAATAGTACCATATTAAAAATAGCATCATTTAAAAAGAGCACCATGTTGGTGTTGTTTTGTTCAAAACAACACCAACGTTGGTGCATTTTTGTAAAAAACACCACCAACGTACCTTGTATTATAAAGTAATGTTAATTTCAAGAATTTGGATAGTTATTATTATTATTATAATAATTTTATAAATCACATGGACCTCTGTAGAAGTCTTTCCTTTATTGCTTGAACAAAGAAATTTACATGCATACTATAATTTGGATGAGATTCTGATTGGAGTGAGCTTCAAGAAGCAAGCAAGAAAAATCTTGCTCAAATTATGGGTGTCCAATCACTGATATACTGATTGTGCTCCTACCTGTACTGCTGCTAGAAACTCGGAATCAAACATTTTACATTAATGGAAGAAAGTATCAGTGATGATCAGCTATACATTCCCCAAGTTGATGATGATCGAAAGCCAAAAACTGGGATGAAATTTCCATCACTGGAAGATGCATTTTTGTTCTATAATCAATATGCACGAGAAGCCGGATTTAGCGCAAGAATAAGCAAGAGCAAGAAAAATAAGAAAACTAATGAAGTAGTCTGGAAAAAATTTGTATGTTTTAAAGAAGGACATATAGATGATCAACGCAATATGCAGACACAAGGTGATAAAATCAAAAAGATAAGAGCACGTGAGGAAGTTAGAACTGGAAGTAAATCAAAGATTTCATTAGTGAAGGAACAAACTGGACTTAATTGGGTTATCACTAACTTCACTGAAAGTCATAATCATCCACTCTCGACTCCTTCAAAGGTGCATTTACTACTCTCACATCGTAGTGTTTCGATAGCAAAGAAAGCATTAACTCAATAGTTTTCAGAGGCTAATGTGCCTACTTGTCACTAAGTATTATTATTGGATATAGAGTATGGAGGGCCTGAGCATGTAGGTTGCATAGAAAGAGATATTAGAAACTTTGAGCAAGAGCTAAGGGATGAACAAAAGGGTATAGATGCTGAAAGTCTGATTGAGC
>JBBUKS010000113.1:10536601-10549282 GCA_038050645.1 Hedychium gardnerianum | reverse complement strand
CTTATTTTAGTGCTACATAATGCTATATACAAGCATGCGCGCGCGCGCACACACACACACAACACACACACACACACACACACACACACACACATATATATATATATATAAGGGATAAAAAATAGTTGTCGTGAGTGAAAACTAATAAGTTACGCCTTTGAGACTGAGTTAGGTTACTCAGGAAATAACTGTTAAGTTTCTCTTGATCCAAGCTATCCTTTGAGACCTTATGTAATTTGAGAAAGATGAACCATGCGTGTTTCAGGTAAGTGCCTATCATCGAGAGCATAAGGAACATGATTAGATGATGACTTGACTAGGCTTGGGAGTTGATACTTGAAATGTTACGTCACTCATTTGCACTGAGCACGGAGAACTATTAGTTAGGCCATCCTCAAACAAATCCTTGTATCATGCTCACCAATGAAACTATAGGATAGGATTAATGTGAATTATTAAGGATTATGATGCACCTGATTCCCACGTGAATCTAGATTGTAGGTTTTTACTTGAGAACAAGGAAAGGTTTAAGTTTGGGGGTGTAATGTGGATAGATTATAGATGCTTTTAGACACTTTATATTGTACATCTACTTACATTTCATTGACATGATCTATATTATCGCACCCCATTTTATTATGTTATCATGCTTTTTACTCCACATTATTCAAAGATATACTTTTTCATTATTTTCATTGACATGATGCGTTTTAGAGCAAAAATGGAGCTTAAAGGAAAAGTGAAGCGAAAAGTAGGGCAAGAAGCAACCATCCAGGGCCAAGGCACTAGTAGTGCCTCCCAAGCACGGTTGTGCCTCAGCCCCAGCAGGAACCAAGGCCCCAGTTGTGCCTCCCAGACACGACCATGTGAAAACCCTGGGAAATGCTAGACATGGGCCATGCCTAAAAAGCACGGTCGTGTCTAGCCTGTCGTGCTTCTTCAACACCTAGTTGTGCCTCCGAGGCACGGCCGTGCTTCCAGATCAGCTTGCCTCAACACTAGGTCGTGCCTCCAAAGCATGACTGTGCCTCCAAATCAGCTTACCTTAACACCAGGCCATGCCTCCAAGGCACAATCGTGCGCTAGAAAAGCAGGGGTCGTGCCCTCTGCCTACAAAAGCCAAATTTTCCCCTTTCTCAGGGGGTGGGGGTGGGGGTGTTCTTCCCTTCTAGGGAAAAACACAAGGTCCAGCAGTCACTTCATTTCAAAGATTTCATCGATGATCCAAGGCAGTTTTCTCCATTCCATCTATCATTCCGAGAAAGGAGAGCGCTTCCGAAGACCAAGACGACATCCGGCTAAGCATTTCTTCCTTCTTCTCTCTAGATTAGGGCTAGAATGTTTTATTTCTTATCTTTCTGCTTTCTCTCCTGGTTCATGGAGTAGATTCTTTGTATTCTAGGGTTAGGGAGTAACTATAATGTAATTGATGATGTACGAACTATGAATATGCCAATTTTCTATTTATATGAGATGTTTACCTCTTATGCTACATGTGTTGTGTCTTGTACATGTTTGATGAAATGTGTATGAGTAATGCATGTAGATTTAGGGAATTTGCTTCTATGTTAAGGTTTCTACTGGACTGGATAATTGGGAGATCCTTAGTGACAAAGGATTCTCATTCAACCGAACTATTATGCCCTTAGTGACAAAGGACATCGACACTTACCCACTTTCTAGAGTTAAAAGACCTTGACATAGGGACAACTCTTGCTACATAGGAGTAAGTGTGGAGAATAAGGAGATGAATATATCATAGGGATATTATCTAGTATCATAGTGAAATTGAAAACCTAGAATCGCTTCCTAAATCAACCTTCACAACTTACTTCTCTCTCTCTCTCTCTCTCTCTCTCTCTCTCTCAAGCTCCTTCTCACACTCTCTCTCTTTCTAGTTCAGAAGCTTCCAAACTTTGATTGTCTAGATAACTTACTTTGCGAACTCTCTAGTGCTTAATCAACAATCCCTGTGGATACAATAATCTTTTATATTACTTACGACGTAACTATGCACTTGCGGTAACATAACAACTTGTATTTTCATGGTGATTTCTTATCTATATTGTGGTTATTGGATGCTCGAATCATATAAACTCATTTGGAAAAATCAATATCCCTACATTTGAGTTAGTGCTTCACCTTTAAATTAAAGCACCAAAAAAAATATCAATATTATATAAATAAGGGATAAGAAAATAGTTGTCATGAGTGAAAACCAGCAAGGTACCCCTTTGAGACCGAGTTAGGTTAGTGGGAAAATAACTGCTATATTTCTTTTGATTTTGAGCAATCCTTTAAGACCTTGTGTAGTTTAAGAAATATGAACCAAGTGTGTGGCAGGTAAGTGTCTATCACTGGGAGCATAAGGAAAACAGTTAAATGACGACTTAACTAGACTTAGAGATTGAAACTTGAGAAATTTAGATCACTAATCGCACTGAGCACGGAGAACGGAGAACTTCTGTTTAGTCCACACTCAAATTACCATATCATCTTTCTTATAAATGAAACTATTTGATAGAGTTAAATTGACTCACTAAGGATTATGATACATTATACCGACACGTGAGTCTAAATTGCAGGTTTTTGCTTAAGGACAATCAAAGATTTAAGTCTGGGGTGTAATGTGTGTAGATTATATATACTTTTATGCATTGTTTGGCGCACATATTCTTGTATTCATCGATTATGATCAATATTATCGCACCTTATTTCATCATATTATCATGCTTTTTACTCCATTTCGTTCAGAGATCTTCTCTTCTTTTTTTTTATTGACAAGACGCGTTTTGGAGCAAAATAGAGCTTAAATGGAGAGCAGAGCAGAAAGCAGAGCAGCCAGGACCCAGGCCACGGTCGTGGCTAGAGGTACGAGCATGCCTCAACTCTAGCAAGACCCTAAGCCATGGCCGTGCCCATAGGTACAACCGTGTGAGTCTCCTAGGAGCCCTTAGACAGGGGTCGTGGCAAAAAGGCACGGTCGTGCCTTGCCCCCAATGTCTTCTCAAATAGGGGTTGTGTCATCCAGGCATGGTCGTGTCTTGCCCCCAATGTCTTCTCAAATAGGGGTTGTGTCATCCAGGCATGGTCGTGCCTCCAAAAAGCTGAATATCAGGCCATGGTCATGTCTTAGAGACACGTCCGTGTGTCCCAAAAAGTAGGCTCATGCCCCCTACCTATAAAAGGAGATTTTTCATCCCTATTCCAGGATCTTTGGTTTGGGATTTAGCCCCTCTCCTTGAGGAAGGGTTTTACCCATAGGAGGAAATCCTAGAGCTTTTATCTCCTCCTCCTTGATGATCTGTCCACCTTCGGAGCAAGGGAACACCTCTAACAATGCTGGATTTCATGGATAAGCATTCTCTTCTCTCTATTTTCATGTATTGAGTTATAATTTGCTATTTTCTTTGTCTCTTGGTTTTATTCCCTTGAAATAGAGTAGATTCTCCCATTTCTTGGATGTAAAGAGTAATTATGATGTGTGATTGATAGATGAGCTATGTATAAGCTCATTTCCTTGTTTAATGAAGTGTTTATGACTTATTCTATATGTATTGTGCCTACTATATGTTTGACGAAATGTGTGTGTGAAGAATGCATGTAGAAGTAAAGGATTTGCCTCTATGTTAAGGTTGCTACTAGACTAGATAATTGGGACATCCTTAGTGACAAAGGATACTAATTCAACCGAACTTACTATGTCCTTAATGACAAAGGGCATCGATACTTACTCACTTTCTAAGGTCAAAAGACCTTGGCATAGGGGTTATTCCTTGCTAAGATATTTTAATGGTATTCAATTCTAAAAATTTGATTAGAATCCCTACAAGAATGTAAGCATGATGAATAAGGAGACGAATATGCATTAGGGACATTAATTAGCATCATAATGAAACTGAAACTCTAGAACCATTCTCCCCATAACCAACTTCTCAACCTTCTCTCTTATCCCCTTTCTCAAGATTCTCTCTCTCTTGCTCTCTCTCCCTCTCTCTCTCTCTTCTCAAACTCTAGTTCGTGACTTCTAACTAACTTTGATTGTGTAGACAACTTCCTTTGCGAACTCAACTAGTGCTAAATCAACAGTCCCTGTGGGATCGATAATCTTTTATATTACTAACGACATAACCGTGCACTTGCGGGAGCGTAACAAAGTGGGAGAACGTTACTATGGTTTTTGTCATGGCGTTACCAAGGACTCAGAAGAGACATGATTCAATTTGGGAGAACGTTGATCAACTTACCAAATCAACATATTTCCTTCCGATTCGTAGGACAGAATCTCTTTACCATCTAGCAGAGTTATATTGTAGGGAGATTATTAAACTCCATAGTATTTCCCTTAGTATTACTTCTGATCAAAAACCATGCTTTACTTTAAGATTTTGGTAGAGTTTTCAGAAGGTGTTAGGTACAGAATTGTGCTTTAGCATTGCTTTACATCCTCAGACTGATAGGCAATCAAAGCGTACTGTCCAAACTTAAGAGGATCTTTTGTGTGCTTGTGTATTAGATTTTGGTGGCAGTTGAGAGGATTATCTATATTTGGTAGAGTTTGCTTATAATAACAGTTATCACTCTCTATTCAAATGATACCATTTGAGGCACTAAATGACAGAGCATGTAGATCTCCTATCTTATAGGATGAGGTTGGTGAACGTCAACTCTTGGGCTAGTAGGGCATTCAACAGGATACTAAGCTAGTATGGACTATTTGATAGAGACTGTTGACTGCTCAGAGTCAAAAGAAGAGTTATGCGAACCAAAGACAAAAAATATTAGAATTCACAATGGGTGATTACGTATTTTTTCGTGTTTCACCCATAAAGGGAGTTAAGAGATTTGGGCTGAAAGGAAAGTTGGCTCCCAGATTCATTGGACCTTTTCAGATCTTAGAGTGGATTGGTGTCATTTCATATCGACTTGCATTACCCCCAGCTTTAACTGGAGTGCATAATATCTTCCATGTTTCTATCTTACGGAAATATGTTCCAGATCCAACACATGTTCTGGAATATCTTACAGTTCCACTATAGCTTGATGTGACATATAAAGAATTCCCTATTCGTATTTTGGATTGCAAGGAACATCAATTGTGGAACAAATGCATCCACCTCGTAAAGGTTGGGTGGCAACACCATTCCGATCAAAAAGCAACTTGGGAGCATGAGGATGATATGCGCACTAAATATCCTCATTTATTCTCCTCAGTAATCGATTTTCCTCAATTACTTAAATTTGGGGACGAAATTTATTTTAGTGGAGGATGTTAAGTATTGAATTTTAAAAATAATATATATAATAATAATAAATAGAAGAACTAAATTATCAAACATGAAGTGATGGCACTGAATAAAAATTAGATTGGGTTTGAACTAAATCCAACAGGTAGGTGCAGATAAAAGGATTATGTTGGTTCAAACTAGGATTGATTTGAAGTTAATTTGACCAAGTTTTGGCCGAACCAAGTTTAAGGTTTAAATCGATTCAGTCGGTTTAAAATAAATTAGGGTATTTTTGAGTAAACCTTCTCTTTCCTATCTTTTTCTTCCTTTTCTCCCTATGCACGTAGAAGCCCTTATTGTGTCGTATGCCACCACCATACTTCACCCATCCCTCCTCTCTTTTATTTTTCTCTTCCTCTTCTTCCCCATTCCTTCTTCTCCTTCTCTTCTCCAACGGCAGTAAAAAAACAACTTCCCCTTTCTTCTTCTCAAGCATAAGAATCCTTTCTTTTTCTCCTTTCTCTTCTCGAGCAACCAGCAGTAGTAGTTGTCCGCTCCCAACAACAAGAGCAACAACATAGTTGCTACTCTTTTCGGGCCACTAGTTGTTGATAGCCTCTCTGTTTCCTTTTTTCTCTTCTCCCTTATTTCCCTTGTTGTTCTTGCACCTCAGCAGCAACCACCGGACTTATTCGAGGCTGCTAGCACAGAAGGGAATGCAACCCTAATTGCTACTCTTTTTTCTAGCAACCACAACAACCCTTAGAAGTTATATGTTGATTTTATTTTTATCGATTTGTAGTTAGGATGATTATTTTGATCACAATGAAGGTCTCATATGCAGGAAAGCTAAACATTATGAAGAAGTGAGATAAAATAGATGCTTTGACTTCGAATTGTAGATAATGTTTAGATTTTATGACATTATTCTTGTTGGATATCATTTTAATTATTTTAATTATGTTTGGTATTATGTTTGTAGATGCGCATTTGAGTGGATCATGGTGACCTATCGACACTCGAAACTTTTGTTATAGATAAAAATGGATAACCTATGTCCTTTGACTCTTTACATATTTCCTTATACATGAATAAATAGATAAATTGGATTATATATATACTTGTATAATTTTTTTAAAAAAGGGGGTTAAAATGAGATTTAAAATAATAAAATGGGTTTAAAATAATAACCATTGGAGGGTAAATAATTAATGCTACTTCATGTTCATATGTGGGTTCTTATGGGGATGAAGACAGGAAGGGTTGTTTTAAAAATTAAATGGATATTCTGAATTACTTTTCTATTGATATCAGTCTTTATATTATTTGACCTTCCATGCTCTACTTGATATTCTAAATTTTGATACTTGTAGCTTCATATTGTATAACTTATACTTGCAAACCTTTTGATGATACATTAATGAATTAACATCATTATTTAGACTAATCGATAAGATATGAAAATTAAAAAATTATGATAAATAGATAAAATGAAATCCTAAAAGTGAAAATTCTTTGCCTAGCCTTATACGAGGATACTTGACCGCCCACATGTTGTTGTGGTAGCATGTTCGCCTACAGACCAGAGTATCTGACCAGCCAAATGTTATTATGGTAGCATGTTTGCTTGCGATTAGTGTTTATTATGCATTCCACTAGTGAGGGCTTTGTTAGCCCATATGTCAGATGGAGTTTTATACTCTGATGATATTGGCTCCAATAGTTCACTTCTTAATTGATTTATCAGATTTAGACTATTATTGATACTTATATATGTTGATACTCTTATGCTTTGTGATGTTTACCCATGTTGATATTATACCATGGATGGCATGTATACCTGTTGATTAAATAGTAATACTTTAAAATTTATCTTAATTGATGATAACATATGAAGATAAATTCTAATTCCAACATAAGATTATCATAAATATACATTTATGTATAATTTGGTAACTTAAGAAGAACTTGAAGTTGTAATAAGAAATCATGCTTCCTTGATCTCTTAAATAAGATTAAATTTATGCACATCTTTTCTGATTACCTACTTAACCATTTGACTTATTATTTGCTTCCCTTGGCCTCCAATTTTGTAGATATAGATATCATTTTGATATTATAGTTGATTTCAATTTATACATAGAGTTGTAAAAAAGATTTTGACCAATTGATTCTTGGTTTATTTTACTTTTGTTTCATTGTATTTACATTTTGTTTCATATGTCATTTTATTATATAGTTTTGTTGTCTACGAAGAACATGATATATATAGGATATATAAAGTTGATGAGTTTCTTAGTTATTCTATTTAAATGGTTCTTATTGTTTCTATTATTATACTATTATCGAGTGGGGTACCAGGAATTATACCCTCGAGGCGTCACACACTTAGATGACCACTAGAATGCTAAGTCTTTCTCACAACCCTTGTAGAAACTTTCATGAAGCACTACATGAACAACTTTGAAAGGTTCCTTTGAAGCTTCATTTATAGGTTAATTGATGTTATGGAATCCATTCATTAGTTGATTGATGTGTTTTGTCAAGTTATCATTGTTGTGTAGCTTTTCATCAATGACTCAATTTTAGCTCACCTATATATATCAATCGATTCAGTCAACTGGCCTTCTATTCATTCTATTTTCTTCCTTAGTTGATTGTTATAACATGATCAATCAATTGATTAAACCTTGAATCTATCCAAATCACAACCTTGTAGTTTTAAATTCATTATTTAATTGATACTACTTCTCTAGGTGACTAGAGGTTGAATTCCAACCATACAAAGGCTAAATCCATGTCATGCCAAGAGATCTTACATTTTGAGACTTCCTTGTTTGTCAAATTCTCATTGACCTCGACTCATGAGAACTTCACTTGCTTAGAGTTTCCTTGTCTTTTGGGGCTTCACCCATTGCCTAGTGGTCATCCAACCTTGATTTACCAAGACTTCCTCTTTCTCAATCTTAGGTTAACCTTGACCAAGCATGACTTTCACTACCTAGAGACCTATTTTATATAAGACTTCCTTTACATGGCATTAAGTCAATCTGGACATGTTGAGGCTTCATTTGCTTAGAGTTCACTACTCTAGGATTTTAACCTTGTATAGTATCAACTTAATCTTGACCTGCTAGGACTTTTCTTGTCTAACATCCAATCAACCTTTATTGGAGGATCGAGAGGTCAACCTAGAGGGGGTGAATATTAATCGACACCTTCAAGTATGTTTCTTGACTACTCTTGCCTCATAGCAAGGTTATAAACACAATTATCACAATAGAAATGAAATAAATATACAAGTATTACCAATCACTTGATTAACATTTAGTCCTCCACGACTTATTACCACTTCCACTACCAAGTATTCAATCCTTGTTGACCTACCTAGACTTCTCATGTCTAACATCTAGTCATCATCAACCTGCTTGGACTTTTTGTCACATGTGAGACATCTAGCCCTCCCTAATCTACTTGGACTTCCTAACTAAATATTTAGTCCTTAATGACCTTCTTGAACTTTCTCTACATGTTAGACATCTAGTCCTCTCTAGTTTAAATAGACTTCCACTACCAATAATTATTGAACTTCTCATCATCTGACAGTTATCAAATCTACCTTGATCTATACAAACTTTCATTGCCAACACCAATTGGAATTCTCTAGTGTCAAGTATCTAGTTTGCTTGATCTACCAAGACTTACTGTCAACTAAGTGTCTTTTCAAACTTGACCTACTTGGATTTTTCATCTGTCAACACCTATTATACTTTTACCAATACCAGCACCTATTGGACTTTCCCATCTGCTAACACCTATTAGATTTGTCAAGTGTCTGGTCAACTTTGACATACTTAACATAATCAATAACTATATTGGTGAAATATCAAAATAAATCTTGGTTAATCTGATCATGAATTAATTACACCAACCTATACATGGTTCAGCAACCCCGGCTCCAACTCCATGACCTATATATAATCCATCAGTGTATCATTCTTGGAAACTCTCTATATTTTCTCCTTCTTGAATACTTTCTAAAGGTATAAAAAATTCTTACAAAACCTAAACTTACAATATACAATAAGAGAAAATAAATTTTAAGTAAATAGCAAATACAATTCAATATGTGAGAATTACACTCTAAAGCTTTTCTCTTACCTTTCTTTCTTTTGCTTTAAAGTGCTTAAATAGGCTTAGGAATGCAATAATATTCACTCAAGAGCCATTTTCTAAAAAAAATACCCCTTGAGATCCTTCTCATCGATCTTTTTCCAAATCAATCAATTGATAACTACCTAAATTGACTAATTGGTTTAGTTGAATTGACTACTATGGCCTACAATGGCTACTTGAATCAATTAATCCTCCATCAAATTGACTTGTCCACTGATTAATCTATTTCATCAATTAAATTTATCAAATCACTTTCTTCTTGGATTCCTACAATAGTATCAGTTAACTAATTGACTGACTCATGAACAAAAGCATTTTAGTCTCAATTGACTACTAGTTGACTCATCCATCAATCAAATAAAACTCTCATCAGTTGAATGAGGTTCTAACTCCAACCACTTTAAATCTAAGACTCATATTTTGCCAAGAGACCCTACGTCTTTGAGACTTCCTCGTCTGCCTAGTATGAGTAGACATTGACTTATGAAGATTTCTTATTCCTAAAGACATGATCTCTATGACTTCATCATTTGCTTATTATAACTTAACTTTGACTTACTAGGACTTTACTACTTAGAGTCTTAGCATCTATGACTTCATCATTTATCTAGTATTGTTCAACCTTGATTTATTAGAACTTTCATTTGTCTATCCTTAGATCAACCTTGACTAGGTTAGGACTTTCATTTGTCAAGTCTCAAGTCAATCTTGACTTGTTATAACTTTCACTTGCCCAACTTCTAGTCAATCTAACATGTTAGGACATCACTTGCTCAATATCTAATCAACCTTGACTTGCTAGGATTTCACCACATGTCAAGCATCTAGTCACCCTTGATCTACCTAAACTTCCATCACTTGCTAAGCATCCAGTCACTCTTGACTACCTTGTATTTTACTTCTCAAATATTTAATCTACCTGACGTGTCTGGACTTCAATCACATGTCAAACATTAGATCAATTTTGACCTGTTAGGACTTCTACTTGCTAACTCCTTGTTGGACTTTTCATTTTCTAACTTCTAATTGAACTTTTCATGTGCCAATTCTTTGTTGGACTTTCTATCTGCCACCACTTGTTTGACTTTCTATGTGTCAACTCTTTGTTGGACTTCTATTACCAACACCTATTGGACTTTCATCAATGTCCACATCAATTGGACTTTCGTTAATGACAATACTTTTTTTTTGAGTTTGACCCATTTAGACCTCATTCAATTGTCAAATATTCAATCAACCTTGATGTACTTGAGATATTAGACATACTTAAACTTATTACAATAATATCACCCACAATATGATTGTACCAACATATTATCAAAACATAATACACTTGATGTCTAACAGGACTAAGGTAGACTTTATTGCACCAATAATAATAATTTTAGCTAAAATTGTTCCATGAGATTCTGGTATTCAAACAACAAAGCTAAGAGCATAGAGTGATTTCAAAGGCTCTAAGGAAAACACAATATAGAGTCATCTTGAAAATTTTGATAGTTTAAGAGCTATGTAGCTATTTTTCAAAATTGTTATATATTTTTTTAGAATTTTAAACAATACAAATAAGAGTATACAATGACACTATAAAGGCTCCATGAAACACAATAGAGGGGTCATGTTCAAAATTTTGATAAGTTAGGTGTATATAGCAATTTTAGACAAAATTATTATATAATCTCTTAGGGCTCAAACAATAGAACTAAGTATATAAAATGATTCAAAAGTCTCTAAAGAATACAACAAAGAGTTTCCCTTTTAAATTTGAAGAATTTAAGTCTACCTAATAATTTTTGCCAAAAATATTATAAGCTCTCAAACTTACCAAAATTGGAAAACAAAAGCATAAAATGAAACATAGGCTCTAGGGAATGCAAAAATGGGTCATCTTTATAAAATTGAAAAGTTTTGGTCTAGGTAACCATTTTGGCCAAAATTTATAAAAGAACCTAAATTGATCAATTTTAAAAATAAGGTTTAAGATGCTCTAGAGAACATAACAAAGTAGTATCTTTTAAATTGGGCAAATTTATATCATGTATTAGTTTTCATCAAAACAATTACTTAGAACTATATTGTCTATAATATGAAAATGAAGGCATAGTACAACTGAAGAGATTTTATGGATTGCAATGGAATCTTTGTATGTGAAGTTTGATCTATATAAATATATCTATATAATAGTTTTATCTAAAACTCCTAAATGATCTTTAAGGCTTCGACAAGAGAATGACTCTACGAACTTCAATGAATATAAACCCTAAAATTACACTGACCTTGTTAAACCTATACTATATGTTCATGTCTGAGATCGTAGTCTAGTGAATAAATGAAAAGCAACTATCGTGGAGAATATTGCAGATGACATGCTGGCGAGGGGGGGGGGTCACAAGCATCTTATACTCACTCAACAAGAGATTACAATGGGCACTGAGGAGGGACTCGGTGTGACCACTTCGTTGCTCAAATTAGCATGGGGGTTTAGAGAAAAAAGAGAACTAGTAGAATCGTAGGGTTTTTTTGGGGATTGTATGCACCTATCTGTGCCCGCGGGAGCGGGTAACCTTTTATAGAGTTGCATATGTACCCTCACATTTTCTACGTGTTTCGAGATGAACACTTATGTTACCCACGTCCTCTGAGATAAATTACTACATTGCCCACGTCCTCCGGGAGAGAAACAACTACGTTGTCCGCATCTTTCGGGGGCAACGACTCAACGAACTACGTAATGTGCTAATCTAGCTCGAGGGAATTCGCATGACCAAGTCGATGGAGTTGGGTGAGTCGAGTCCATAGACTGAGCCGAAGGAGTCGGGTGACTGAGTTGGAGGAGTCTAATGAGCAGAGTCCCTAGCGTCGGGTGAGCCGAGCTGAAGGAGTTGGGTGAGCCAAGTTGGAGAGTCTAGCGATTGAGCTTGAGGGGTCTAATGAGCAAAGTCCCTGACGTCGGGTGAGTCGAGCCGAAGGAGTCGGATGAGCCGAGCCTTAGGAGTCGGGTGAACTAAATCCATGGTGTCGGGGTAGATCGAGCCAGAGGAGTCTGGTGTCGAGGGTCCACTTTAACTTCCATCATGCTTGACTTTTGACCCGACTGTTAGGAATCCTATGCGACAAAATCAAATCACAACAAAAAAATAGGATCCCTTCCATGATCCATGCGAAAAATTCATACAAGTTAAATCTACAAAATAAGGTCTTATCTAATAGGGTATACCTTCGTTGCGTGCCCTTCGCTTATCCCGTTTGTCCAAGGTGTGTCGGATCTCTTGCACGT
>JBBUKS010000113.1:10513170-10525238 GCA_038050645.1 Hedychium gardnerianum | reverse complement strand
TTCAATAGTTTTACATCAAAATCCAATTGATTAAAGGGCCAAAAGATTTAGCATAAAAGACTAATCCAAACATCAAGAGTGATGAAAACAATGGGAATTCTATATTGTTGAGCCTATCGTTTTCTTTTGGGGGAAAAAAATGGAAAATGCTATGATATGAATTAATTTGCTACACTATCAAAGAGCATTTGACTTGGTAGGTGAAATATACTAACTCATCATTGATTAAGAAAGTCTTATACACCAAAGATAAAATACTGAGTAAAGAAGGATCAACCACAATGACATCTAGTATACTTGCAATTTGGTTCACCCAAGCAGATAAAAGGATTGATAAGGCTTATGAGTACTTTAGGTCAACAGAAATCAAGCAGTCATAGATTAGCACGGTGTGGAAGGATTGATAGCTTATGAGCACTGTCGGGGCTGGCAGATCGGTCTCTAAGGTCGGTTGAGCACTGCTGGGTGGGCATTTGTCGTCGCTGGCCGACCACAATCGACACCCGTGGCGGTGGTCGGCGCCGACAGCCACACAAAATGAACAAAATATGGCAGAGAAGAAAATATAGGAAATACCTGCACGACGTAGGAGAGAAAGGGGAGGGGAGATCGTCGATCGCCGGAGGAGGAGCGTACACCGGAGAGGAAGATCGCCGATCGCGGGAGAGGATAGGGTTCACGGTCGAGCAAGAAAAGATTGGGCTGCGAGCCCTAGTTTCTTCCCAAATTTAGTTACGAATTTTTTAATATTCCGTCACTAATAGTAACGGAGTGTATTATTCCGTGGCTAAAATTGTCTTTTATTTAAGTCACTAATTTTAATTTAAAAAATATAGCGACAGAATATTAAACTCCGTTGCTATTAGTAACATATTATTACAATCCGTTGTTATTAGAGACAGAAATAAAACAAATTCTATTGCTATATATCAGTAATAAATAAATACTCCTGTATATAGCGACGGATTATTTACAACCATTGCTAATTACGACAGACAAATATTCATCCGTCGCTAAAGCCGTCGCTATCCGTTGATTTTTTTCATTTTTTTTTGTAGTGTCCAATCCATAGTACTGTGACTTCAAGCTCGATAGCCAGTTACACTAAGGAGCTCATCGGCGGTGTCCACATCATCGATCATTCGATCCCTTTGAACTACCCAGATATCCATCAAGCATGTGCTTCATGGAGGTGAGAAAGCCATCCTCATGTTTCCTTCGACATGTGAGAATATAATTAAATTGCTTAATTATTTGGTGTTTTTCATCTCCATTGTCTAGCTACCAGGTCGAGCTCGTGTATGTTTACATGGCAAAATCCCCACACGTTACATGTAATATAATGGTGTGTGATAGAAATGGTTTAACAATACAATGGACGCCAATTCTTCTTGCGCTGAAGCCACAGGGATCATCTTAGGAGCTCTATATATAATTTTCCTTGAATTTCCACATAAGGTTAAGAAAGTCAAAGAAAACCAAAAGTTTGAAAGACTGGAAGGTTAAATCTTAGGGGAATAAAAAAACAAATATTTTTATTTTATAAACTCATCATTTTCGCTCACATGTATGATACGATGGAATTAGTACCAAGACGCATAAATACCATCACATTAGGTTTGTTTATTCATTTGTGCATGTTGTTAACTATAAGCTAAATAACATGGATTTCTTCTGTATCATGTGAAATAATTATTAATGTTTAGAGGTTAATTATATTTGCGGATAACTTTCTGTCAATATTAACTTGTGTTTTAAATAGGTTATTAATAAGTATTTAGATATATTTAATTAGTATATAGCAGTAAATTTGTTTACATTTGCTATACACCTATTTTTAGGAAAGGTAATGGAGAGATGAATCATCTGAAAGACAAGGAGAAAAGAAAGAGTGGAAGAAGAAAAAAAATAAGGATCTATTAATTTACCCAGAGGAAAAGAAAGAAATGTGCAAGTTGAAACCCACGGTACTCACGACGGTTGGCAAGTTCATGAGTTCGTGGCCAGGCAGCCACCGTAAGCTGGTCAGCAGGCCACAAGCTTGTGGCTAGCCAACTGTAGTGAGCTAGCGGCCACAATATGACAGCGAGGCATCGAGTTCATCGTTGGGGATCTTGACATGGGAAGGTTTGCTTGGGATTAATCGGTAGAGTTGAGATTTTAGAGAGATGAGAAGAAAAACAAACGTCTTACTTCCACATACTAAACCAATGAATTAAAATCTGGAACGTACATGCGGGTTATTTGGATATCATTGAAAAACTGTAAAAAAGTTATACAGTATTTACAAAAAAAATAAAGATTACATGTTATTAGATCATCTAGCGATCATTGGATATTTAGACTCTAATTTTATTAGATACTTAGATTATGTCTTTACGTTGACAGGAGGAATAAAAAAACGTCAAGCAGACACTAATAATCACTTTTACTATGGATGCGAAATTTATAGCTTGTTATAAATCATCTAATCATAGGATATGAATGTGGAATCTTATCATAGGATTATAGATCATTGGAGGCATTAATAGACCATTGAAGTCGATCAACTATAATAATAAAGCTGTAGAATTATATTTCAAGAATAACAGTAATTTGTCGAAGTGTAAAGACATCGATATAAAATTTTGACGATTAAAAAAAAGTTAAAAGTGGTCAAATAATGGTAGAACATATAAGGACAGATTCAATGTTAACGGATTCGCTCACTAAGGACTTGTCACACAAGGTGTTTCATCAGCGTGTGTTGAATATAAGGGTTCTTCCTTTTGATTAAGTACTCATTTGGAAGGAATTTATATATGGTGTAATGCTCTATATTGATGAACACATGTATTTTTAGCTTATTGTACCTACTAAAGTTTTATATGTGTATAAAGTTTTGACTCTCTGACATAAAGATATTATAATTTATTATTGTAGTTTTGCATATGGTATTTTGTAAATATGATGTAATACTATTTTTGAGTCATAAGGTTGCATATTATTGTAGTTTAACATAAGGTATTGGTAAACATAATTGGACCCGATTTTGGGTCACAAGGACTTATTGAGAATGGGCATGTACATATAACATTTCATGTCATTTTTGTACTATATATCTACATTAAATCTATGTCATTAATGAAGTTAATACTGTGATTATTGTTGGGTCTTGTTACAATTTCTCTAACTTCTTTAGTCTTGTAGTGATGGAATTAATGGATTAGATTATTTAAGGTGGAATTTAACCTATAAAGCTTTGGCATGTTGAGCTCAATTAAGGTGTCGTGTAGTGTATATGGTATCACATATAACTCAAGTGAGAGATTGAAGAATTAAGTCTCCGTAAGGTGACCTAATATGTAAATTAACAACACACAATAATTGTCATTAAAATTAAATTCCAATTAAATGATTTAATGCATGGTGCATTAAGAGGGGTTTAAGATATTGTGTGTGGATTGTATATGTAGATCCAATAACCCGATTCGTTAATATTAATGGACTGTTAACAGGTTATGGGTTTTATGTGGATGTGTTGGTGTTGGAGGCACCAGATAATTAAACCTGAGTTTTGATATTGGAAAAGGTTCAAAGTTAAGGGTTGTTATGTTCTAATGAGGTTAACTAAGTATGAAGGTAGATTAACCAAAAAGTCCGAGTGATACTAGGTAAGGTAAAAGTCCTAATTGAGACTAGGCAAAGAAGTCTTGGTCAAGTGAACTAGGCAGAAGTCTTGATACATCAAGGCCATCGGGCGAAAAGTCCTAGGGATTGAGGACACCAGGCAGAAGTCTAGATAGATTGAGGATTGAACGTCTAGCAAGAAGTCCCAAAGGTCAAGATCGGATACTGAGCAAAAGTCCAAACATATATGGAGGACTGGATGTTTGACATCAAGTAAACTCTCCTGAGTGGAGTGGGTAAGGAAGACGTATTTCCCTTGAGGGAACAATAGGTGTTAGTTCGACCTAGGATTTCATCGGAAATTTGAAAGTCATAACCAGATAGTCTTAGGACTATCAAACTATATTTTAATTACTTTATACTTATTATGCTAACTTGGTGATGTAGGATCAGAAGTTGGCCAGAGTTCAAGGATTCCAGGTGACCGGAATGAATCCAGGCGCCCATAGGTCCTGGCGACCAAATGGATCTAGGCGCCCGGAGTGACCCGAACTCGGCCACATGTGCAGCTGAGATGGCACATCCCGATTGGTCGACACACATCAGCTTTCAGGCTCCCGAAAGAAATCCAACTACCCGAGAAGGGATAAAGTCGACTCGAATAAAGTATCGTCCATATATCGCCATGTCAGCAGTCCAAGCACCCCAGAAGGGATCCAGGTGCCCGGAGGTGGATAAACTACGATAGAAGCGGATCAAATTAGGCTTAGCTGGGGCACCCGGAAGAGGATCCAAGCGCTCAGACAGGTCAATAAAAGAAGGGTTTGACTAGCTGCTCGATACAACTTCCACGCTCAAACAACATTTGTGCTGCTCCGAAATTCTGTTACTTCTTCCACGCTCAAACAACGTTCGTATTGCTCTGAAATTCTGTTACAACGCCAAAAAGCTACACCGACAACAATGCTAAAAAGCTGCACCGACAACAACGCTCTCCTTCAGATCTTAATTTGTTGTCGGTATACTTTAGTTAAATTGTCTTTGTCTTTTTGTACTCGATTTTCCAAAGGGAATGGTCAAGTTGTTACCTTCCCTTATCTTTGTAAAAAAGGCGAATCTTCGTCTCTGAGTTGCTATTTGGAGAAGATCTCTTAGTGAATTATCGATCGTAAGTGATCAACGATCGTAGACCTTGGACTAGCAGTCGTCAAGCTGTGAACCAAGTAAAAATAAATCATATTAGCTTTGTGATTATCTTTGTTTCATTTATTTCCGCTGCGTACTTTTTGAAAACTGTGAAACATGTTATTCACCCTCCTTTAGCACATTTTCATCGATCCTACAGGATGGTCCCTGTAGGATGGGCCTGAGTATAAAAGGAGGAAGTCAAAATCCATTTGGGTATGATGCTTGTGATTTGTCGACTCTTCTCCTTTCTCTCTTCTCCATTGAGACGAGGACTCTGGTTGCCTCCCATTCCTACAGAAGATACTTTCGCTACATTTGTAGGAGCTTCTCCAGTGACAAGGACAATGATATTGGATTTGAACTTAGGTCAACCCTTCGATTTCCATTGCATTCAATTTCTATTGTAGTTGTAAAATCGACGATAACTAGATCCTGTATTTGCATCATTCAATTTTTATTCGATGTATCATATTGCTTTCATTTATTCCTCTTATGCTCCATTAGATGAACCATAATATCCCATAAAATTTTAAGATTTAAAATATCACGCACCGAGAGTATACTTGTTCGCTAGACCGGACAGTACCTCTAGTGACAATATAAGAAAAACTAGCAACAAAACTCAGTTCACCTAAACCAAGTATCAATGCAATATAAAAATCGCTAAGTTACTAAAATGTTAATGCATATATGCATGATCATGTGTGTATACTAAAACTACATAAGGTAAACATAATTAATATTTTAACAAAACTCTAATATTTAATATGAAAAGAAAAGTAAACCAAACAACAACGGAAAAGAAGCATCAAAACAATTCAAAAGAAATCCAATAAACGATATCAAGTGGGACTGACAAACATTGATCTCTAAGTGACGCAAGGGTAGTTGACACAACATGTCATCTATCTATTAACCTGAAAGTCAAAGGAAAGGGGTAATGAGTACAAATTACTTAGTGGGTATATAGAAGGATAGTGCATGATACTAAGTGTAAGTAAGGAGATCAAAGGAAGCAATCTCAGATAATGTTACTTACTAACATAAATAAGAACGCCAACATAACCATCTACTAATCTAATCCACAAGGTATGATAAATAAATCAGGTGTACATACCATACATCCAAATTCTATTATATCTGAGAGATGTCCTGAGGCAATCGCCTTATGGTTTGTACCTATTTATTAGATAAATAAAGATTCACTATTTGAGTGTACATATTTGTGTATATGATTAGATCTTAAACTCATTTACTAAATGTCTGTAGAGAACTTGTGATTAGATCACAACTAGTGAGCATCTCTACATGTGTAATTATGAATGTATTGAAATTTTTCCTAGTCGACGAATTGATGTGTTCGAACATCATCAATGTTGTGAGACTAGCACGGGTTATACTCCTTGGTCTAACCAAGCAACTATTTCTCACTAGTTGGAGATATTGAGATGTCGAGAGTTAAACGTAGAGGCTAGTTATGGTAATTAGTTCATCGGAGTAACCTGTTGTAAGACTTCATATGATTCTCTACATATATAGATATGCCAATGAAGATCTTACTGCAGCTCGAGTATAAGTTTCCTTCGACTTAAGGTATTCAAGTCACCTTGGTTATGGAGACTTATATCTCGGGATGATTGGGTATAAGTCAAAGTGTCCGAAGGTGTTTGGATAACCCACAAAGGATTCACCGCTCCTTGCGAGGAGATGTATACCCTATGACCGTTTGTCAGGATTGTTACTTAAAATCTTTGGACAAAACATCACGTGTTAAGAGCATTGTACTCTTGGACATATGTACGAGTAATTTGAATCCACAAGATGAGTAAGTATTACTTGGGCTAGGTGTGACGTAGTCAGCTTAGTGGGAACATACACTTAGACTATGTCCTAAACCAAGTGAGTATAAGACAAGTAAAAAGAACATGCACGACTCACTATAGCTGCTGAAAGGTTTCAAAAGATGTTCTGGGATTAACCGTTGATTTTTCAATTAATTGAAGATTATGATGTACTGCTACGTGTCACTCATGATCGATTTATGATTAATGGTTAATTATGGATGACCAAGATAAATCATAAACCTATTGGGTCACACACACTATGAGTTTATCCGAAAGATTTAAAACAAGTTTGAGAAATGAATTCTTAAATCGAGAGAGACTAAGTCTGTTTTGACCAGACGAAGGGCAAAAATGGAAATAAGAGTGACACAACGGAAGTGTGGATGAGCCACGTCTTTTGAAGATGAGTTAGACCACTTTAATTTAATTATAAACCAAAATTGATTTGGTTTTTAATTAAGAGAGTTTTAGTTTTGAACTAAACCAAAAGCTTAATGCTTTAAGTTTTGGTTAAGGAAATTGGGTCGAGTTTGAGCTTTCTAATCCAACCTATATAAGGGGATCTATATATTGGTATAGAAGAGAGAAAAATATAAGTCAATTGATTAATTTTGTGATTAGGTTTTGAAAATCTAATTCTCTCCTCTCCCTCCCCTCTCTTGTGCCGCCAACCACAAGCCACCAAGGAGACTTGTTCTCCTTGGTCCACCGCCCCTAACCCTTCCGGCCACCACCACCATCCGACCAGCAACCCTCCCTCTGGTCAGAAGGTCTCCGGAGGTGTTCCCTCCAATCATTGGAGCGCCACCGAGCAAACAAAGATCGGGCGGACAGATTCTGTCCGTCTATCATTCAGCCCCTTCTAGACCTCCTTTCACTCCATTTTCGGCGAGCCAACATTGCTACCAGATATCTGACATCTAGGGGTACTTGTTACCTCTTTGTCAGCGAAATTTAGACGTCGGAAACCTTCGAAAATACCTATTCATAGCGGGTTTTCCGACAGGATAGCGGTCTATTTTTCTTGTTGCTCTCTCGTGTTGGTGTCATTTGGTTGTATGCTACTGGACACCAAACCTCGTCTTTGCACGCAAAGCTAGTACCTTTTGCGAGGATGAAACTTGTGACTTTAGAAGTCATCTTGAAGATCACTCGACGTGGATACGAATAGAGGCGAAGCTTCGAGAGTATCGCTTGGTTGATGTCATTTCCTCTTCATGTCATCCGTCAGGTATACCTAACGTAAATTTATTTTCCATACAATTTTAATATGTGATAATGTCTAGCATATTGAATTATTGCATGCGTGTGGTGTGTGTGATGTAATAAATTAATTTATTATATTATTTTTATTTTTCACTGTACATGTTTATGAAACGTGTTTTAGCACGCACCCATGTCGGGCTTCCCCAATAGTGGTATCAGAGCCTGATCATACTTTGACATAATCATAAAATTATTTTATGGTTCGTAATTAGTCATATAATTAGTTTTGGAAATTTTCTTATTTTATTAAGAAATTTTATTTTTGGAAAGTTTTCTAATTTGTTAAGAAATTTCAAATTTGAAAAGTTTCTAAAATAATTTAAGAAATTAAATTGAAAAATATTATCTTATGTGGTAATTTAGAATAAATTCAATTTGGAAATATTATGAATTTATTAAGGAAAAAAATCCAATTTGAAAATTTTCTTAATTAGTTAAGAATTTCTAATTTTAGAAAATTTCTAAAATAATTTTAGAAAATTCTAAATTTATTAAGAAAACTCCAAGGTTGTTTTTATCTGAAGTGGATATCAACCCACTTGGAGAAAATCTACCATCTCCTGAATTCATAATAAGGGCTCTTGAATTCAATAAATAAGAGGAATTTCTATTTATATGTAAATTGTTTACATTATAAAAAATTATCTCTCTCATATTTCTCAAATTTATATTTCTAGGTTAACTATTTGATTATGACGTCTTTGAATTTGCGTTCGATTTTGGACTCGAACAAACTGTCTGGGCCTAACTTCTTAGACTGGCTTAGAAACCTGAGAATTGTTCTCAAGGTTGAAAAGCTTGCTTATGTCCTTGATGAGTCTCTTCCCACAAGTCTAGAAGAAGATGCAACTTCAGACCAATTGTTAGCTCATCAGAAGCATTAGACTGATTCTGAGTTTGCTAGTTGCATCATGCTAGCCTCGATGTCTCCTGAGCTACAGAAACAACATGAGCATATGGATACTTATACTATAATCTATTATCTTCATGAGCTATTTGATGAGCAAACTAGATCCGAAAGGTTCAAGGTCTCCAAGCTTATCTTTTGCTCAAAGATGCATGAGGGTTCATCTGTGGTGCAATTTGTATTAAAGATGAATGACTACATTGAGCGATTGAGATCACTCAGTTTTGTGATAGATAGCAAATTAAGTATTGACTTAATTCTGTATAGTTTGCCCAAGAGTTATTCATAATTTGTCATGAACTATTGGATGAATAATCTTGAATCCACCATTCCCGAAATGATCAACATGCTTAAGACTGTTGAGCCTTCTGTTAAGAAAGAACAGAAGACGATGATGTTAGTTGACTCCTCTAAGAAAGGTTCTAAGAGCAAGTCAAAGCATCAATCCAAAGGGAAGAAAAAGGTCAAGACAGTAAGACTAGCTCCAAAGGGCCCATGCCACTATTGTGGCAAGATGGGACATTGGTGAAGAAACTATAAGATTTATCTTGAGTCCGTGAAGAAGAAAAGACATCTAATGCCCCATTCGCTCAAGGTATTTTTATTATTGAGTGTCATACTATTTCCTCTGACACCTGAATATTGGATACTGAGTGTGACTCACATATATATAATGACATGTAGGGGCTAAGGAATAGTAGAAGACTGGTCGAGGAAGAATCAAATTTGTGAGTTGGCAATGGAGCAAAGGTTGCAGCTGTAGCCATCGAAACTTATTTGTTGAAGCTCCTTAATGGACTAGTTTTAGAGTTGGATAATTATTATTTTGTTCCTGCTTTAATAAATAACATTGCTTCTATTTCTTGATTAAATAAAAAGGTTTCCATTTGATGTTTAATAACAATTATTGTTATATAACTCTGAATGATATTATTTATGAAACTAAAATTTTATGCAATGACATCTACGCGTTAGACAACGTACTCAATATCAAAGCGAGCAACAAGTGTGCTCGAAAGGATAATCAGTTAACCTCCTACTCGTGGCATTGTCGCCTTAGCCATATAAGTAAGAGATGCATGTCCGAATTACATAAATATGGAATTTTGGAATTATTTGAATTAGATTCATTTGATACATGTGTCTCGTGCTTAAAAGGGAAGATGACTAAGTTACCTTTTTTTGGAAAAGGTGAACCAGTGGGAGAGTTGCTTGGCCTTATACATACTGATGTATGTAGACCGATGTCAAATCAAGCATTATGAGGTTATAACTACTTAATCACCTTCATCGATGATTACTCACGATTTGGTATATGTATTTATTAAAATACAAGTCTGAAGCCTTTGAAAGGTTCAAAGAATTAAAAAATGAAGTAGATGAACAACTTAATAAAAGTATTAAAATAGTTCGATCTGATCGAGGTGGTGAATACTTAAGTCAAGAGTTTCAAGATTATTTGAGGGACAATGAAATATTATCTCAATGCTCTCCGCCTTATACGCCGCAACATAATGGTGTATCTAAAAGGTAAAATTGAACCTTGTTGGACATGGTTAGGTCAATGATGAATCACACAAGTCTTTCCAAAACCTTTTGGGGTTACACACTTGAGACAATTGTTTACTTGTTAAATAGAGTCCCGACTAAGACAATCTCTACTACTCTATTTGAAAAATGGACTGGTAAGAAACCTCACCTATCTTATTTGAAGATATAGGATTGTCTTGCTTATGTGAAGAGGATTGTATCAGACAAGCTGGATGCTAAGTCTGATAAGTGTTTATTTATTGGATACCCAAAGAAAACTAGGGGTTATCAATTCTATCATTCCTTGGAACAAAAAGTATTTGTATCAAATGCTGTATTCCTAGAGAAAGAGTTTCTCTTGAAGGAAATCAGTGGGAGTAAAGTTGAACTTGAGGAAGTTCAAGAGACTCCAATAGACACAGAGGAGACGCCTAGTCAAGAACCACAACCAATTACTCATGATGATGAGCCATCGGCTGAACCTATGGTGACACAACTTCTTCATAGATCTCGTAGGACACGCAACATTCTTGAGAGATATGAATCTCTCATAAGTGAATCGAATGACGTGTTACTCATTGAGGATGAAGAATCTACTGATTATGAAGAAGTTATAAAAAGTTCAGAAATGGACAAGTGACTTACAACCATGAAGTCAAAAATGGATTCCATGTACGAAAACCAAGTTTGGAACTTGGTGGACCCACCTGAAGGCATCATGCCTATTAGGTGCAAGTGTATTTTCAAGAAGAAAACCGACATAGATGATAATGTAATTACCTAAAAAGCAAGATTAGTGGCAAAATACTATCGTTAAAAATTTGGTATTGACTATGATGAAACCTTCTCACCAATAGCTATGCTTAAATCCATTCGGATGCTCCTGGCCATATCAACTCATTATGATTATGAGATATGATAGATGGATGTGAAAACAACTTTCCTTAATGGAAACATGCTCGAGGACATGTATATGATACAACCCGAGGGTTTCATGTCTGCTAAAAGAAATAAAGTATGCAAGCTTCAATGGTCCATTTATGGACTGAAAAAAGCATCCAGGAGTTGGAATATCCATTTTGATGAGGTAATCAAAGAGTTTAATTTCTCACAAAATCTTGATGAACCTTGTGTGTACAAGAAGGTTAGTGGGAGTGCGATCGTATTCCTAGTATTATATGTTGACGACATATTACTTATAGAAAATGATGTACCTATTCTATAGTCAGTTAATGTTTGGCTGTCCAAAATATTCTCCTTGAAAAACATGTGAGAAAAACCTATATCCTCGAGATTAAGATCTATAGAGATAGATCAAAACAATTATTTGGTTTTTCATAGTCAACATATATAGACAGAGTGCTAAAGCAGTTTAACATGTCTGAATCCAAGAAAGGTCTTATACCTATGAGACATGGGATTCACCTTTCAAAGTCTATGTGCACACGCACAGAAGATGAGAGGATTTGCATGAGTAAGATACCCTATGCGTCCGCGATAGGATCTATCATGTATACTATGTTATGTACGAGACTCGATGTATCGTATGCTTTGAGTGTCACGAGCAGATACCAATTAGATCCAGGCATTGGGTGGCTGTCAAGACAATCCTTAAGTATTTGAGAAAAACTAAAGATGTGCTCTTGGTATATGGAGAAGGTGATATGGTTATACGCGGGTATACTAATGTCATCTTCCATACAGACAAGGATGACTCCAAGTCT
>JBBUKS010000113.1:10500563-10513070 GCA_038050645.1 Hedychium gardnerianum | reverse complement strand
AATATTTTTAATCATAATTTTAGGGTTATTTTGATACTTAGATGATAATTTTAGGGATATTTTGATACTTAGATGATGGTTTTAGGGTTATTTTGATACTTAAATGATAATTTTTGAGTTATTTTGATTCTTAAATGATAATTTTAGGGTTATTTTGATGCTTAGATGATAATTTTTTGGTTATTTTGATGTGATTAATTAATTTAAGTTATTTAATTTAAGTTGCTTAATTAATTTCATTGAAAGTTATCATCAAACTTATTTATTAAATAATATGATTTTTTATATGTTTAACCAAGTTTTATAAATATAGATAAAAGTTGGATAATGATTAAGAATCGGATTAGCCCTGAATATATAAATGGGTTAAATCAGTTTTTAAAGGTTGCAGAGAATTATACAATAAGTTTGAATTTATTCAAAATTCATTGTCCATGTCGAAGGTGCGGCAATTTGTTTAAATATGATTTGGATTATGTTCAAGGACATCTTTATAGGTGGGGATTTGACAAATTGGGGAGTGGGCCGAAGTTGCATATGTATGTTATGACCTGATTTAGTGAATTTGTTCTTAACTATGCATAATTATTTTTTATGATATTTTTAACATGTTTGTTATTTCTAGGATGATATGGTGGGACTGCGTGAGTATGGTCAAACACAAGAAAATATAGAAAATGACATTGATGCAGTCCAAATTGCGGATACAATTTTTGATCAGGTCCTTGGTACTCGGTTTGGATACATTAGAGGACTTGGAAGTGGGCCAAAGATGGTTAGGTCCACTTCTTCAAATGTCACCTCCTCATCCAGATTAAATAACACAGCATTGCATGAAAAGCTTGAATCCACCAAGCAAACTAGAAGGCACAGAAGAAGAGTTAGCAAGCACCCAAGATCAGTTGGATCTAATGAGATCAAGACAAGATGTGCTTGAACAAATTCTTAACTGGTTGGTACCTGAAGCATTACAATCCTTGATTCATGATTCCTCTTCAGCTCCACCTCCTCCTCGACCTTAGAATTTGATGTTGTGAACTTGGTGTTAAAGTTGTGAATTTGATGATGTGAACTTTATGTTTGTGTTACTTGTTGTTAAAGTTGTGAACTTGATGGTGTTTATGAATAAGTTTTGTGAATGTTGTGAAGTTGAGTTGTGAATGTCGTGAATCTATATTTGTAATACAGGATATGAATATAAATAAATAAAATTATTTTTAAAAAAGTATCGTTAGCGACAAATTTCTAAAATTCATCGTTAATAATTATGGTTTTAGCAACAAATTTTGAATAATTCGTCGCTAACCATGTTTGTATTTAGAGATGAATTCTGAGAAATTCATCGCTAATTTAGCAGACCTTAGTAATGAAACATAGTAATTTGTCGTTAATATTAGAGATGAATTTTTTGATAATCATCCCAAAAAATAACCTAGTTTAGTGGCGATTATGGTTCTCTTAGCAACGCTTTATGTTATGTCATTAATCTTAGCGACGAAATCTTGACTTTCATCGCTAAATATGGTTTACGACAAGCTTATAGCGATGATGTTAGCGATGATAATTATTCATCGCTAAATGCTAATAGCGACAAATACATATGTGTTAGCGATGAAATTAGTCGTCGCAAAATGATGTTTTTCCTATAGTGTTGTCTTGCATGATCCTGGAGCTGGAAACAAGAAGGAAAGTAAACGAAGGCAAATGGATGCAGTCAGACAAAGTCTAGAGTGAACCAAACTTGACTCGGGTCGAACTGAACCCAAATCGGTTCAATAGACCGAACCAACAATTCAGTAGACCGAATGGGTTCGGTAGACCGATTGGATTTAGTTGATTGGGTTCGAGTTCGGACTTGGATCGATGACTTAGCTTGGTTAAGTCGATCGAAAAAATAATCCAGTCAATCGACTGGGTTAGGTTGACCAAATTGTTGAGCTGTCAGAAATGTTGATATGGTAGGTTGACATGGAAGCTAATGTGACAAAAGATCAGGTTCAATTTTATGATGTGGATGAGGATAATGATAAATCAGATGATGTAGTTAAAGATAAGGCTTGATCCAGATATGCCTTGATCCAGATAAGAGTTAATTCAGATAAGTATCAGATCCAACTCTATAAAAGAAGATGAAGGCTCTACGTTCAAAGACATCAATTCTCTATGACTCTCCGCTCTATGCTCGACAAAAACATGTTGTGAAGCTCTGCGATCAGGGAAGCTCCAGGAGGAGTGTGTTGTGCTCAGGACTTCTAGATTGACACAAGTTTTGGGTTGCTTGTATTTTATATTATACACCCGTACTTAATTCTTATTTGTGTTTGCATATAATTTGCAAGCGGTTTCTCCGCCTTTGGAAAAGTTTCGGAAAGGAGAAGATCTAGTGGACGGGCGCATCCCGTACTTAGGTCTTATACGTATTGACCCTAGAAGGTTGGGAACCAAGTAAATTCGCATGTCTCTTTACTATTTGTTTTGTTTATTATATATTTCTCCTGCGTACTAATCTGGTTAGAAAGAACGAACGAGGAAACGAAAGAAAATGTGAGGATCGATATTCACCCCCCACCCACCCCTATCGATCACACCTATCCTATAAGACATCGCACGGAGGGGAGAGGCGAGCATCAATGGAGAGAATTTTAATTAAAACTTAGGTTTTAATTTCTAAACTTAGGCTTATATATCAATCAACTTCTCATTTAAATAGGATAGGTCAAAGAGGCTTCCTAAACCCTAACCGATTTATCCCGATAAAATATCCATAAATTCATTTTAAATTCTAAAAAATCTAATAAAATTCCATATATTCATTGAATTGATTTCCTTATTTATTGTTAACTATTTTATTATTATTTTCTTAAATAAATTCAATTAGATCAAATATGAATAGTTTTAATCCCTATTATCCTATATACATATATACTCTTTTTTTTTGTATATATAGCATTAGTTGTACAGTAAGGTATTTATGATGTTCATGTCTAATTTTGATATTCCTATGATAAGTTATGTGTATGTATCAATTGTCTTAAAGTTATAAACTTTGAAAATCTTTTTATCACCGATGTGAATGACTTCAAGCTGATATCTCTAGGCACTTATAGATTCTGGGACACTTTAAAAACCATAGCACTTGGAATAAATCTGATCATAGATCTTTAGGTCTATTAATAAATTTTGAAGAAAACTTATTGATAGACATAAGAGATTGAATTTATAAAAAATTGACATATAATGAAAGAGTTGAGTGCAGAGAAATTAGATATGGTGTGCAAGTCTCATCATGAGCCTTGTAAATGAAATTATGGTTGTATGTCAAATGTTGATTTTGAAAGATTTTTAAGATCATAATTTTTTTAATGAAAATCTTTAATAAAATAATTTTATTTTTTATTTTTATTAATTTTATTTCATCTTTTTTTATTTTTTTGAAAGAGTTGTTCTGGTGTTTAAGTTGTGGTGTTAGTTTTTAAAACTCAACACCTAATGGTGTTAGTGTTTAAATTATGGTGTTAATTTTTAAAAATCAGCATTAAAGTTATTTTTTATTATATTTTTTAAAATTTTATTAATAAAATCAATTCTCTTTATTATTATTTTTTATTCTTTTGTAATTAGATATTAAAAATAGAAAGAAAAAAATTTAGCCTTCTTTTATATTTATTAAAGTAGTAAAATTTAAAATAGATAAATTTAGATTATCCTATGTTTAATGATTCAATTTTTTTAAAAAAAAATAATTTAATTCAATATAAGTAAATGGGAGAGGAAAAAAAGAGGAAAGATATTTATATGCATCGGAACAAAAAAATTATTTTTTTTAATTGTGGCTCGGATGCTTTGGAAAAAGTTAATGGGTTAGCTGTGAGTTAGTTGTTGGCGAGAGGGATAAAATGGGAATTATGTGTGCCCTTTGGGAAAGATGAAACTTAGGTAAGTCTTTTGAGAATTCAACAACTTTAGATGCGCTCTTTAGAAAATTATCATTTTATTTATTATCAAAAGGCATTTCATCAGACCTATGCATATTTTATTTTCTAAAATTATCCTTATTTTGTGCGCGATTATAACAGTTATAATCTAGCAACTACAAAATTATAACTATTAAGCAATTGTAACAGCTATGATTCCATAGCTACTATAATTACACAGTTATAATAGTTATGATTCCGTAGCTGCTTCAATATAATATAATGCCGACTAATATTGATAAAAAAAAAATTTTAAATAATATAGCAACTATAATTTGTAATTGCTATAACATGATGTTGATATGTGTCAATCAATGTTGATCAATATTGACCAGAAATGAAGCATTCATGTTACAAGAGCTATGAATTATAGTTGTTATAAAACAGTATTATTAGTGTTGATCAGAGTCAAAATAACATAATATTGACCAATGTTGACTAGAGATGAAATGTTCATATTATAATAGTTATAATACAATTTATTAGTGTTTATCATAATTGAAGTGTCTATGTTATAACAATTATAAATTATAATTACTATAACACAATTTATTTATATTGATCAAAATTGAAATGTCTATATTAATAGTTATAAACTCATAATTGCTATAATAATATAAAATAAGGATAATTTCAAAAATAGAATAAGTTCTCTTTTAATAATAAATATAAAAAAACGCCTCTTAAATGAATCCAATAAAAAGATGTCCTTTTGATTTTTATCCCTCATTGTGTTTATTTGTCATTCAAATCTTTTATTCTTTTATATGCTTAAATATAAAATTTAAAAAATGAGATTCCATTAAAAGTTTATACATATTAATAAACAATTTATTATAGATACATTATTATGAACTTAGTTTATTTATTTTATTTTTAAATATTAAATAAATATAAACGAGCTTTTAGCTTAGTAGCATTTTCTTATGTGTTTGTTGTACGTAAGTGAGACTAAAATAAGTTTGGATCGACTATTTATGACTAATTTAAAATGTGTATATATAAGTTATAGTTCTATTTAATATTGTGTCATTCATAAGTTATAAATTTTGAACTATATATTAATGTAAAATTTGAGTTGGTAATAAATGAGATGTACATTATCATTTTTTTTAATTGACATCCTATATTTAAATTTTCAATCCGATTAATTTTAAGATAATTAATCTAATCTTACAAAAAAAATTCATCAACCTCTAGAATAAATCGAAAAAATACACGTAAAGATTCATCCTGACAATCAATATTCTTGAATTCGTTATTCATTAAGGAGAAAAATCTCCAATAATACATCATAATTGAATCTCAAATTTTAAATATTTAATCTATCATTAAAAGATCTAATTACGATACTCTACCGAGATAATAATAATATATCAATCTAAATTATCATCCCTAATAATTAAATTTGTTAGTGAGTATTATATTATGAAAAATTTAAAAAAATATCTATTATTTTTTTTATTACGATTGAGTATATATATATATATATTAAAATGACATCTCATTTTATTTTTCATCTCAAAAATATATTTTTTTATTGACTATTGCTATAAGTATTTTTGAATAGATTATTCTTTATTATAACAACTATGTCCAAAGTTTAGTTATGATCATAATTATTATAATAATATTAAAATAATTTTAATACTTTGGATTAAATTTTGAACAATAATAAAATTGGAAAAGAATAATATTACTTCATGAGTACCAATTTTTATATTTAAAGACCTAACATTTTTCAAAAATATATAAATAAATTGAGATGATCATTAGAAGTACAAAAATATTAATTTAATATAAAAATTTTAAAAAATTATAGCTATTAATTTTTTTTTAAAAAAATACTTTTTAAAATTTCTATTATAATTTCTTTAAAAAAAATACATTGATTTGAAATTGCAATGGTCAAAAGTCATTTTAAAATATATAATCAAAAATTTTCTGAAACTTAAACGCCCCCTTTAGTAAATTTTTAAAAAACACAAGATTGATGAGTAATCTCTCAAATAAATTCTTTTAAGATAATTTGACCATTAAATTTAGAGATCCAATGGGGGGAAAATTAACATGATTTCGGTACTGACATACTTTTTCTATTTTTAAAATTACTATTATATAAGTTCGGAATTTGAAGAATATTATAGTTGCACTAAAACATTAGAGAGGTGAACACCAAAACAAACAAATACAAATTCGAACATGAATCAGAAGAAGAAAAAGTTATAACAGTTTCTTTCGCTCATACAATAATTGACAATATTAAAATGTCTATTTGTAATTTATTATTCATTTTGACATTCAAAATCCTAATTGAAGTCATGCGATGCATACAGAAATTTTTTGACAAATATAACTAAAATTACAGAAAATTCTTAACAATTTATTGTGATGCTAAAAAGTTTACTTTCGCATTGGCATTAACCTGGACCTACGAAGCCTGCAACAGATGTTTATATCATGAAAGAAGCAAATAGAAAGAACACAACATATTCACGTTTTTAACACAAGTGCTGGAATGAATAAATGTTAATTACATACAAGAGAACTAAACGAGTTAAGGATGCATTTTGCATTAGGTACCATGAGATTTGAAAAAGGGGGAGAATTACAACAACAAAGATACCGTGAGATTTGAAACCTAGCAGCCTTTCTTCGAAGGTTTAGGTTAGGTGTGTTCCAAGATCTGCTTCATCCCTAAATCCATATTCAAGAATCATCAAACATTTTGGATATTATGAAACATGAACTATCTATCTATCAACTCCGTCACATGGATCAGAAAATCTTGTAATGGTTCTGTGCTCAGGATAGAGGCAACATTATTTGGATAGTTTTGCTTGGTTTAAAAAACCATAGAACAAATTCAGTTCATTTTCACTTACCAAATTCCACATCAGTTGTGAAATGTCCTGGTGCAACTTCTTATATCAAAGAAGAATCAGCGAAGCCAATATATTCTTTTGGGAAACTTCTGTACAAATTTATCAGCTTGCATATGCCACCAGTGGAAAAAGAACAGAAAAGAGTTGATTTCCTGTATCTTAGAATCTTATTTTGTTGGCAAACCAGCATCTTAGAATGAAAATGATACCAAGTAAAATGAGCAGGCAACCTTGTCCATAGCATTTTCTACCTGTCAGCATTCTAAAGCATATTCCTGGATCTACTGGAGACAATAGAAAGATGAAACCATTTTTCAGCTTACCCACATCCATATAATATAATAAAATGACAATAAAAAGATGAGACCATTTTCAACTTACACATCCTTTTATATAATATATATATATGAAAGGAGTTATGTTGCCCGACTCCTTGTGCACGACTCCGTCCACGACAGACACAGAATTCCGGGCGCCCCACACACTCAGTCGGGCATGGGAGTCGGGCACGGGAATTGGGCAGCATATCAAAATCCACATATATATATATATATATATACATATAAGGGAATCACAATCTCATTGATTGGATGAAAACATGAAAAGGAAACACATTAAACAATAAGCAGATCAATAAGTTTCAATGGCATTGGCACGTTAATAAGACCTGATGGAGCTTAGAAAAAATAGAAAACCTGGGAAGAAGGGGGGGAAATGCCTAGGGATTAAGGATGAAAACTTGAATAAGCCACACAAGGAATAATAGAATAAATTGGACAGCAAGGTGGAAAAGAAGGGATTATAGGGGAAACCACAAACAATAACAGGGAGGGTGTTGGGAAGTGGGAAATCACAAATATAAGGTTGCGCTTGCTCATCAGTAGGGAGGGGATATCATGAACAAGAATAGAACGGAAGCACGGCGAATCATGGATATAAAGAAAATGCAGAGAACAGGCAAAGTACGAACAAAGACTACACCTGAGGGGAGCAAATCACGAGGAAGGATAGCCAACCAAATGACTGAAGGGGACAAGGCAGAGGCGATGGAGTGATGAGATAGTGAGAAAGTGGCAAATCTTGTCATCTGTACAGTGGAGGCTATGCAAAAGCGGGGAGAGGGGTAGTGATTGAAAGAGGAATAAGATAGGATGGCTCCAAGAACAAATTAGCAGATAGGATGTGTTGCATTAATTATAAGGATCTTGATTATCCATTAAACATCCATTCCTTAAATAGGATTTAGCCCCCAAGGCTTGGCTCAGTTGGTAAGTACAAGGGAAAGGGTTATAGAGGTCTGGGGTTCAATTCCCAAAGGGGGTGACCCCTGCCCATGCACTTCCCAATTTGGGTTCCTAATTTACCTCCCTCCCAAAAGTGTGGGTAGTCATGAGGGGCCGCTAATGTGGCGGTTCCACATTTTCTTAAATAGAAGTTTTAGATATCTTGAATTCATTATACAATAAGTATATGAATGAAGATATCATTAATAAGATAAAAAAAATGGATGGTTGAAATGAAATGAGCTTTTGGAGTCTTATGAGATTGTTGTGTGCTCCTTAGAATATATATATCAGTAGCACGACCCACAATGCAAAGATAATTGTGACAAATGCAACTTGATGATGATTCAACCCACATTTGTAGGAATAACCAATACGGGACAAAATCAATACCTCGGTCATATTTTCCTCATGAAAAGAATTTGCAAAATGTGACCCATCAAATTGGAGAATCCGAAGCTTGCCTTCCTGCACTTGGCATAAACGACTACTTAGTAAAGAATGAAAAGAACAAGATCCTGCCTAATTCTACTAAATGAACTCTCCACCTTGGTTCCATAAACTAGACCTCCTGCAACCAAAGGATGAAAGCAAGCAACATTAACCTCATCTTCTGCACTAGAAAGAACTCTCACAAGCTCCATATCTGAAACTCTATAAACCTGTTTATGAAATATACCAGATCAGAATAAGATGAAAGAAGCATAAGAATGTACTATGTCAATTGTACTATTATTCCCAAGGATCGAAATATTATTTTGTGTCAGTCAGCATGGGAAAACATATAGTTCCGCCAGCCAACCCTAAACCGTCTAAGACCACGAAACCTTCCTAACCTATAAAAAACTTCACTCAAGGTCAGGGAACCTATTTGCGACCACCTTCATTTGTGATGAGCATTAGCTCAGAAGATTTCTATTACACATAAGTAGCAAAGCTGTCATTCTCAAGCATATTACAGGAAAGAAATTAATATTAGTGGTTACATAAATATATACAGCAAGCCTGAAAACCAATATGAAATCAACAACATTTGTTGTCTCTCTTTCTGTTTGAAGACAAAAAATAGAAGAAAACTTCAAATTAAAGCATGCATTCCACAGGATTGTTTAGCCAAAATGTACAAGTAATATACCTACTATCAAGCATAAAACATGAAATCACCTTATATCTCTTCCACTAAATAACACCAGAGACAATTTGATGGGAAACTATAATCTTGTTTTGCATTTGATAATTTTCTATTTCAATTTACAATTTTTATATCATAAAATAAAGTTATCAAAATTAAATGAATATTTATCATATCACTCACCTCTAATAAATTTAAGTGTCAAAAAAGTCAATTCAAAGTATTAATTTTAATTATTTTTTCATCTTTCAAATTTTATTTTGTAAGAAACAAGAAAAAATTTCTAAGCCAAACAAGTCCCATCATGACTTGCAGTTGTTCTTGAGATTTACATTTTGTATAAGTGATAGAAGTACAAAATTTCCAAAACATATTTAGTGAATTAGGACAATGACAATTAAATTTAGTAAAATAAAAGGAGAGGTCAACTTACCTCAATTCTCAGAAGTTATAAACTTCTTTATATTTTTTATAGTTGCTATTGTTGAATCTGTTTTACATTATATATAACATAAGTGCATGATAATTATTTAAATTGTTATGTGAATTTGGTTATAAACAACCATTTGATATTATCTCCATATATTAACACAAAAAAATATGCTTTTAGCATATGGAAAACCTAATTTATACTAACATGTTAATATGACTAGATGAGTGTAGGTTCATATTTCCTTGCAATTCTCCATCATTTAATTACAAAGAAAAAGTACCTAATTTAAAAACTATAAAGCTCTCAAGAATGTTGCACCTCTCCCATCTTTAAAATTTGTTATAATATGGCAATTACTGGATAGGTCTCAAAGGCATAGAGCGGCTTAACCAAGGACAACCATGTCAGTCAGGCTAGTTAATAGCAGGCAATGTTAGCTATGTTGATATGCAATCAAGCCAATTTGAGATGTCCTGACCATAGAAAGGTATTTGCTAATATAGACAATTACAAACATGGTGATGTAGGTATTTTTCCAGAAAGTTAAAGCCTGAAAGGGATAGTAACTTGGTTTGACCCTCCCCAGCTGACACATCAAGGCCTGCAAATATAAGGAAAACCTACAGCCTGTTTGGAGGGTGGGGATGGCAAAAACAATTTGTAGGCTCAATGTAGAAATTATTAATCTAAAATATCAATGTGGGACTAAAGCCATTATACCACTAACCTTATTACAAAATATCTCTAATATTTCCCCTTCAAACTGAAGCCCAAATACTATCTATTACATAAACTAGGTAACTATCATAATTAAAACATAGCGTAGACTAGATGCTATCTATTACATAAACTAGATAATTCTCGTAATTAAAACATAGAGTAGACTATGTAAAATAAGGCATGGCCATGAATTCAAAAGGACAGTTAGGAAAAACTCTGAAAATAATTAATGGAACACCCATCTGATGATCCCTTCAACTTTATCAGTAGATTGATAAAGAAAGTATAAAGAGAGGATGAAAAACCAGAATGAAGAGACATCCTAGAAACAAATCTCTCGAGCAGGTCCTTGATGAGGTATATTCAGTAACAAGCAACAGACCGAGGGGAAAGAAAACACTCAAAGCTCTTAAATGAAAGACAGGTAACTCAACTCAAACAAGAAGTTTAATCAAATCTTCACACAAGATAATTAACACCACTCAGCCTTTTATTAGAAGTAGCACACTGAGAGCAGGATTTTTTTTCTCCTGTTTTTTTGTTTGAGATTTCACTGTCTCAAGCAGTGGAAATATAACACACAAATAGAATTGATTTCCAAAGGATGACAAGAAATGAGGATAAGAGAAAGTTCTGTGAAGAGGAAGTAAAAGCAACAAAAAAGAAGTTTATTTAACCTATAGATCTATAGCAGAAAGGAGTCCAGAACAACTCAGACCCTGTAAAACATGGAAGGTTGGCCTACAGAAGTTGACAGTAAAAAATCATGCTTGACGAAGGAGCTTCATGTAAGATAAAGGAAACAGCAGAGATGATCTTATTATCAAGTTAAACTTGGAGATTGCTGGTGAATAACCCTCCAGCCAAGGCAGCAACAGCTTCAGCCAAACAGCCAAGCTTGTAGTGGGCACAGGCATTGCTGATGTTGTTGATAGGTGAATCTAAGGAGATGAGGCTAGAAGCATTGCAGGCTTGAGTATGTGAACATGACAGGTGAATTTTTTTATGTATCAACGAGAAGTTGCGTCATTATAGAGCTCACGTCGACAAAAGGTCTAGTAGCATGCTAGTGATCACAGGTATGACTCATGTAGGCAGTCACAATTGGCGTGGGCAGTGCTTATGCAAATAAGTGCTGTTTATGAGGAGGCAGATAATAATGGTATCGTCAATCCCCTTGCGTTACAACCACAAAGACAATAACACCCCTGTTTCATCGCCATTACAGGGAAGGATGACAAGGATGTCATCATCAGTGTGCATGGGAGCCTGCCTGAGGGAGACATGTGGGTGTTGGGAAGATAGCAACTTAAACTTAAACGTATGAGGATGCTCATGCAGAGGAAGGGCTCACACAAGGTGCTCACACCAAGAAAAAGTTCACATCAACAAGATGCATGGGAAGTACGCGGCCTATCGATACAAGGTGGGCATTTGAACAGAAGGCTTCATAGATTTGGCAAAGGAAAAAAGAAGAGAGAGGAGAGGTGGGTGAATAAGACTAGCTTGAATTTATAGTCTACTTAAATTAATGCAACAGAATAATAAATGGACAAATACAAAATTAAAAATTAAAAATAGGCAAAGAAATGAGTAAGCTTTGGAAAAAATGAGAGGATCAATTGATTCTACCTCCAAAATTGTGTAGATAGGTACAACAGTCTCTCCGTCAATTACAATGTTCCTTAAAAGTGAATTGTGTCTCCGACCATATGCTAATAGTATGTACTCTGACGTAGGTGAAAACTGCAAACAAAAATATTAAAAATATTAACCAGAGAAATATTAAAAATATATTTATGGTTGATAGTGAAAAGAATACAACTGCAAAGGTTATATGCTAATACTCTGATATAGGTGAAAACTGCAGATAAAAATATTAACCAGGGAAATAGCAAAAATATATTTACGAGGGAAAACAGTACAACGGCAAAGGTTATATGCTAATAATATGTACTATCACTATGTGGAGTCGGCTATATGGATTCTTTTACGCCATTGAATTCTATCCCCTACTATATCATCATCTATATTTAAATAAATTTTATCTTGTTTTATTGTTGCTAACCAAGTCTTTTTT
>JBBUKS010000113.1:10481029-10500463 GCA_038050645.1 Hedychium gardnerianum | reverse complement strand
TGTGATGGTTTAAATATATGTTCAAATTGTATACAGGAAATTACAAAAATATATATTTTTTTCGACAATTACCTACGAAATGGGGTGTTTTTGTCGGTAATTACCGACGGAAACACCCCATTCCGTCGGCAATGTATCGATGAACAGAATTTTTAACGATACATCACCGACGGAACGGGGTATTTCCGTCGGTAATTACCGAAGGAAACACCCCGTTCCATCGGTAGAAGCTTAGTATTTTCCGACGGGTATTTCCGTCGATAACAATTTGTAACGGAAATTTTCGTCAGTAATTACCGACGGAATTAATGTTCCGTCGGTAATTACCGACGAAATATAAATTCCGTCGGTAACGTCTACTGCGACGAGAAATATGGCGACTAGTAATATTTCATCGTAATTTCGTCGATAAACCCTTCTACCGACGGATTACCGATGGAATATTTCGTCGGTAACCAACATTTTTCTTGTAGTGCGATTTGGGTGGGGATTTATAGCAAATCCAACTTCGTGGAAAAAGTAAGAGATTTGTAGTTCAAGATTATTACTTGTGGTACCTCCCTTTACTCTTAAATACAAGTGTTCAAGTTATCACTCAATTCCTTTCTTGCTGATCAGTGTAGCAGTCGAAAATAAGGGATACTGCAATATATATAAAGAAAAGCTATACTGAGAAGATATACTACAAAATACTATGATTTTTTTTAAAAATATTTATTTATCTTGAAAGATTCAATCACATAATTTCAAAAGAACATCCTCATCCTCTGGATGAACATTAAAAGAATACATAATTACATTCTTTAACATTACAGTTGCATAATTACTCAACACTAACAATCGCATTCACGAATAAGCACACCGTACACAATTAAAAGTTCAATTTATCCTTTTCTTGCAAAAAGAAAGAAAATTTTATCTATAGGTTAATAAGCTATGGAAAATGATTTTGAGTTTCTGATAAATTCTGATTGAGAACTCCATTAATGACGAACTAGTCATGGCCGATCTCAAGCCCCAATAAAGAAGGAGGATTGCGTTAAGTTGCCAGCCAGCGTTAAACTATGACAAATTTCAATGAATGATAAATTCTGATTGACAAATTATTGATAAAAGTAGATGAACTAGGAAATAGCTTGATGAATACATGGAGGATCGAAAGACCAAACACACACTACAAAAAAAGCACGAAAATTTTCGTCATTAATTCGTCGCTAATAAGACATAGCGACCAATTAACGACTGATATATGTCGTCACTATAAAATGAGTCGCTTATGTCATTTAGCGACGGAACTAATATTCGGTCGCTAGTTAGCAACTAGAATTAAGCTTTCGTTACTAAACACTCGCAATGGACACTTAAATTTCGTCGCTAAAATATTAACTCCTAAACCTAGAATAACTCTGGATTTAGTGACAAAAACTTAAATTTTGTCGACCCCAAACCTTAAATAATCCTAGATTTAGCGATGGTAAAATTTCGTCGCTAATTAGCGACGAAAACTTTAAATCCATCGTTAAAACCCTAACCCCTAAACCCAAAATAACCATAGATTTAATGACGGAATTTAAGTTTCCGTCTCTAATTAGCAACGAAATTTAAAATTTCATCGCTAAAGCCCTAACCTCTAAATCCGGATTGACCCTGAATTTAGCGATGGAATTTAAGTTTTTGTTGCTAATTAGCGACGAAATTTAAAATTTCATCGCTAAATTTCATAAATTTTTTGCAGTGCCTCCCCTGTTTTTGCATTTTCCCTATTTACATATAAACACTCAATTGACACCATCACAAATGATGGTTTTTACAATACACAAACAACATAACAAACTCATTCACATATTCATATTATACACATAAACATGAATATCAAATCCAATTCCAATTCAAACGATACAAACGACATAGACATATCAATCCAATTCAACAAATATGAATATCCAAGACATCTCAAATTTACTAATAAACATATGAATCTAAATACATTACTAATGATGATAAAAAAAACCTCCCAGCAAATACATCCAATCTCACTCCAAAACTAGCTAGTAGTATCCAATCTTGCAAAAAATATAATATGAAGGTTATTAATAAAACAAGTAAAAAACTAGTCATATATCATTAGAATTATGTGAAAAAATTGAATTTAAACTAAATAATGTGAACACTATAATAAAAAAATATATAACTAGACAATAGTTTTACAAGATTAAAAAAAAACATGAATGCTAGTTTGGATATTTGCTGATAGTGATATACAAAATATATCATTATCTATAGTTCTTAAAAAGATGTAATAAAATTAGAGATTCATCTAATATTAAAATTAATAGATTTATTTTGCATGTTTCATGAGTGATAAACAAAAAAAAGAAAAGTTAATGGGAAACACACCTCTTAGTCAACTACTGATCAGTATCGTAAGGGTATTGAGTCTCCTGAGAGTCAAAATCATGTGACGTTTGACTCATTCAAGCCATGCATTTTTGCATTTCCCATCCAGTTTGCTCATATCTCATTTGGACTTGCCGAGACTCTTCAAATTATTGCTCTAATATCGAGAGTCGATTCTTTAAACCTAGGTTTTCTTCCCTTAAGGCTTATACTTTAGTAGATCCACTAGTATGACCCCTGGCCCTAGGAACTATCACATGATCATATACAACTCTCGCCTGGGACCTAAGACCATAGACGGAGGAGGTCTTTTTTCTTCCACCGACCATATCATAATAAATCTCATTTATCTGGTCAGTAGATAAATACGCCTCATCTTCTTCTGTAGCAGGCTAAGACGTCTATGCAACTCTAACTATCATTTCATCCTATTTAAATAAAAAAGCATTTATATCAAATATAAAATTAGAAAAGATATTCATTGTTAATGGTTGAAGCTATTCAAGTTTATATTCTTACGTCTACTACCTTCGATCGAGGATCGACAAATATGTCATCCTTTTACTTGTGTGTCTTACTAAATACCTTCCAACAAGTAGGAGGTTGTTATAGTTCATCTACTAAATGCATCTCCACTTCTTCATTTTGAAATGCATCATTATTTTGGGTCGTGATGGAGTTCAGTGTTTCTATGATCGAGCGAGGTTTCGTTCAACAAATTGCTAATCATTCACTAGCTCTTCTTCATTTCGTCGGGTATTCAAGATAGAAAATCTGACCCGCTTGTATCGCGAAAATAAAAGGTTCAAACTTGTTGAACCTTTTGTTTACATTAACGTTAATTAAATTATAGTTTGAATGTATTTTGATACTTATTCTTGGAGTCAAATCATACAAATAATATTTGAATAACACACACCTTTTTATGGGTAAGGTAGGATATTCAACCTTTATGATTTCTTCAAGTATCCAGTAATAATCAAACTCAAAATTATTGTTGTTGATAGATCCTTTTACACAAACACCAGAATTAAAGGTTATTATGCGTGAATCTCGTTGTGCCATGTGGAATTTGAAGACATTAACATAGTAACCAGAGAATACTCTTATTTTACGGAGGGTTTAGATGCAAGATTGATTATCCTTTTATCTTGCACATTTGATATTATATGATCCTTTACCTATAAAAGTAGTCATGATATAAATTAGGTAGAAATTTGATACGGATGTATGAAAATTAATTTATTCTCTAACTTACATAGATTTAAAATCATAATGCAAATTTTATCTCTAACTTTTCCTTTACCTCACTTGTACAGATTGATGGATTTTGTATTTATAGTTGTTGTTTGTACAAGCTGTCATAGAAAGTAATTTTAAGACAATTGGGATACCAAACAAACATAAAGGGATAAGTCTTTGATTATATCAGTCAACTCACCTTATGTAGGGTTTAACTTCATCACAATTCAAGAGTATATACGTTCTTGCAGCATGATATTCTTGTTGATTTAACCATTTCGAAACAGATGCACCCATTGGCTTAGTAGGAAACTTGAAAATAGAAAGTCTCTCTAGGTCTATTAGTTGAGTATCATTGGAATTTCGAGGACACTTGTAATATCTAGTTTTCACATTATCAGCAAAATAATATGAGTAGAAAGAAGATGTTTCTTCGACCAAATAAGCATTAAATATTACGAACATTATTCTTTAATTTCCTCAAAAATCGTTTAAATAGATACATCCATTTGTACTGCAAAAGACCAACTAGTCGTAGCTCGTAAGTTAAATGAATTAGTAGATGTTCCATTGAATCAAAAATTTGGGAGGAATATGCGCTCAAACTTACATAGTATGAGAAGAATGTATGTTCTAGCTGAAGCATATCGACCGTCATAATATACCTCACTGTCTAATCTTTGAAAAATAAACTCAATTCTGTAAGTGCTTGCCAAACATTATTAGGTAGTAGTTATAAAAAGCTATTGGAATAAGTTTTTGCATGAACACATGATAGTCATGACTCTTCATTCCAAATATTTTTAACTTGTTCATATCCACACATTGGGCCATATTCAAGGCATACCCATCAAGGAATTTGATTTCTTTCAACCAACTACATAAAACTTGCTTACCTTCTTTGTCCAATGTATAATAAGCCTTTAGAAATTGATTTGTTGTTTCATTATGATGCAACTCAGGTTTGCTAACTAGTTCTTTTAATTTTTCACGTGATTTTACAGTGTCTTTAGTTCTTCCAACAACATTCATCACAGTATTGAAGATATTATAATTTTTTTTAACATGCATCACATCTAAATTATGTCGAATGAGTAAATACTTTCAATATGACAGTTTCCAAAAAATACTTCTTTTCATCCAACCACACTTGTACACCCTAACAATGTATTTATTTATCTTAACAGAATCATGTTGATAGTGGTAGGAATCCATAATTGTCTATTTGATCAATGATTTATTCACCTGACTTGATTGTTGGCTGAGGTTTTTTTACTATAATATTTTTTATAAAATTTTCTTATTTCGCTTAAAAGAGTGTTCAACTAATAAAAATTTGTGGTGATTATCAAACCAAGATACCTTTTTACTATAAGGTAATGAAAATACATTATACTCTATCATGCAATGTGGGCATGTTAACTTATCAGCAGTATTCCATCCTGACAATATTGAGTATGCTGAAAAATCACTAATCATCCATAATAAGGCAACACATAAGTTAAAATTATTTTTACTTGCAACATCATAAGTCTCTGACTCTACATGCCATAATTCATTCAACTCAGCAATTAGAGGTTGCAAGAAAACATATATCTTCTCTTGTAGATTCGTTGGACCTAGAATAAACACGGTAAGGAATATGAATTCGTCTTTCATGCACATCCATTGAGGTAAGTTGCACGGTGTTAATATAACTAGTCAAGATGAATATTGCTATTTCGACTGACCAAATGGCTGAAATACATATGCGAAAAGTCTAAGTCTCACATTATGTGGTTCTATTGCAAATAAAGAAAATATTGTATCAAGATGTTTCCATGCAAGGGAGTCACAAGGATGACACATCATACCTCCTTCGTGCACATGCTCATGATGTCATCTCTTATGGAAAACTGTTGAGATTGATGCATATAAGTGTTGAAGTCTAGCAATTAATGACAAGTAATACATAACTTTCCATGCAATATTTTTCTTTTTCTTCCATAGTATGCGACTATGATTCTTATAATGAGGGTGAGTATAGATTCTACTTTCAATTAGTTCACTATTTTTATTCCAAAATATCATGTAGTTATTTATACAACAATCAATATTCTCTACAAGCAAACCTAAATCTCTCACTAATTTCTTTGTACTGTAGAAGTTATCAGTCATTGTGTTTTCAGCAAGGAGCAACTCTGACATCAATTGACAAATGTCATCGTAACATCATTCTAAGAAATGATGTTCTGCCTTGATATTCAATAACCTTGTTGTAGTTGATAATTGAAAATGACCAGATGGAATGTCTTCCCACACTTCTCTTTCATTAGCCTTTAACATGTCATATAGGTGTTGAACTTTCGGTGTTGGTATTTCATCTATATTGGAATGATCAACTGCATTTATTGCATCGTAAACCATTGATTGCATTGCATTCTCATTATATGATGATTTTCCTAGAGCAGTTGTGTCAAATGAAGAAGCAACCGAAGTTCTCATTTGTTGAAATTGATAAGGCTTTCTGTAATAGTACCAGTTGTAGTAATTTGGAACAGAATTATTTCTACATATATGTACTTTCACGGTATCCTCATCATGGAAAGTTGTATTCTTACATTTATAATGATCACATGGACAATGTAACTCAGCACCATTCATACATTCTGGATGACTCTTAGAAATGTTCACAAACTCTTCAACTCCTACAAAATATTCATCTCGGATAAATTTATTTTCTAATCTACTGTACATCCAAGCTTTGTTCATATACATTTTATCATAATGAAAATAAAATTTCAAACATTAACATAACAAGGACAAAACTAAGCATCTATAGTTTAAATTAAGCTTACCCTAAAGCATTCAAATCTAACATGTGCAATAAAACTAAACATAACATAAAACTAGGGCATAGGCTGTAGCCCTAAAGAATTAAAATTTTGCGAGCTCACAAGCTGTCGCGAGCTCCCTATTTATTCTTTTCATATTTCTTTGTTGTCTTAGGTAAGCTAAAATATTGGTTCTCATTTAATTTCAAACAATCTAAAGAAAATAATTACAAGTGATTCAATATAAGATCATCATCATCAGATATGTTTGTCGTAACTCCCAATTCTATTCATGTTCATGGGTTCAAAAATTTTTAATTCTAGCTATCTAGCCCTATATAGGATGATATAGTGATTAACTTGAAAAACAAAAAGTAACATAGAATCATGGTCGACCAAGCTCGCTACAGCAAGCTCACGAACGACCATGCTCACTGCCGGCTGTGAGCTCACGGCCGACCATGCTCATTGTCGGCTGCGAGCTCATGGTCGACCAAGCTCGCTGTTGGCACGAGCTCACGACCGGCCAAGGCCATGGCAGTGGAAAAAAAATAGAGAGGAGAGGGGATATGAACGTACCGAGATCGAAGAGGAGAGGATGTCGGAGATCGAAGATTGGAGAGGAGTGGTCGTCGGAGATCAGAGAGGAGATGCCAGAGATTGGAGAGGAGACGCCGTCAAAAATCCCAAGATGGGGGAGGAGATTGATGGGGGGGGATTAGGGGCTTAGATCTAATTTTTATCACAAAACTAGCAACGAAAAATAGTTTCCGTCACTAATTAGTGATGAAAACTAAATTTTCGTCGCTAACAAATTTGTCACTATGTTAGCGACATAACATTTTTTCATCTCTTTTCTATCACTTTTGGGCGATAGGAATTTAAATTCCATCACCGTAATAGCGACGAAATATAATTTATATCGCTAATTAGAGACAATAATTATATTTCATTGCTATTTTAGCAATGGATATTAATTTTTGTCGCTAATTCCATCGTTAAAATCTTCTTCTTTTTTAGTGATATCTTGGTAAACTCTATTCCCATTCATGAGTTTAAAAAAAATTGGTAGATTCAAGAGTACAAAAGACTTATGGGAGAAGCACATCAAATTGAAAATGGGCACCAAATTGAATATGGGCACTTCTAACTCAAAGCTTGTGAAAAGGGATTTTTTTATACACCCAACTCAATATATTTAAGATGAAATAAGGAGAAATAGTGGAACAACTACATTCAAATTTCAAGCAATAAATGGCTTGATGAGCAATAGAAAAGAGTTAGAAAATAGATAATGCTTTAAAATGCACCAAACAAATTTCCAAGAATTATAGTGGACCTCAATGGTGGATGCATTTTCATTATTAGATAACCTTGAGGTATGCATATTGAAACAACTTTTCTCAACAATGGAAGTCCATGAAACTAAGTATGTAATGTAAATGTTGAGAAGGAAGAGAGGCAAGTCAAAGTAAAGGAAATTGCTTATTTGTCTCATGAAGAGGAAAGGAGGAGTTCATAATCATTATCCTCCTCCTCATCACCACCACAACAACCATCATCACTTTCATTGAATCTCATGTATCACACATAATAAAAAGGACCTTCAAGAAGCATAAAAATTGAAATAAGAAAGATACTTAGATGAAAAAGGAACAAAAAAAGAAGAAAAAGGAGGTGCTTCCATTGCTAGGAAGAAGGGGCACATAAAAGAGAATTATCCTAAATTAAGAAAGATAAAGGATAAGGGGAAAGTGAAAGAGAAGGTTGAGGTATTAGAAACATATCTCTTTAAGGGCTACACGTGAAGACACTATTGGAATGTTAATGGAAAAAGGTGGAGGGAAAGAGGAGACTCCATGGGATTTTAATCCCACGTTGGGAGTTTTTATAGCTAGATGGTTGGTTTATATTATTGCACAAACATGTATGTTCTGAACAAATACATGGAGAGAGGCTCTCTCTCACGCGTGGGTGAATAGGGGATGAAAATCCAAGGCTCAGATTGTATTGAACCAAGTTGACTTGTGTGCGAGCACGACTTGCGCATGTCGAATATCAGACCAGTTAGGGCAGAATTTACCCAAGCAAATCAACCAACATTTTAATATCTGAATAAATTATTCTATTTTTTTTTCTCAAATATAATAGATGCATTAATGTGATTAATGAGAATCCGTAATCGCTGACTAAAGTGATCGACCAACGGCTGACGTTTCACGGCTAGCGAATAAAAGCAATAAATGACTTTTATTCGACCGTTTTTGCTACAGCAGGGGTATGGAACTCTTATATAAGGAGGTTATGACCTTGAGCAGAGAAAGAGAGAGCGAAAAATAAAGAAGAAGCAAAAAGATATAGGAAAGAAGAAAATCTCCATCCACCTGCATTCCCCCTCGCTCTCATCCTCTCTGTCGTGTATCTCTTGCTCGTCAGAATACCCGTGATAGCATTCGGGTACCTCTTAGTTCACCACAACTACTAGTGCTTGGTGGGGATTGCGGTTTATCGTTGTATCATAGGAAACAGATGACCCACGACAACCTTGAAGCATAACTAGAGGTTGAGCAAATTTGTTTTAAGGACACTATGTTAAATGCATGCCTCGACATCACTTTTCGACTGGATATATCAACCCACTCGGGCTCAGTCAACACTAGGCAATTGGGGACACCTCATCCCGATTTGGACAGTCTAACGATTACACTCTCGATTCGATTGTGACTTTTGGAGTACTCACCTTTCATTCCCGACTCGGCATTGACTCCTCGAGCACTCTGCAGTCAGCACTTGGGCGACTCTGCAATTCAACGATCTACTCGGGTGACTTGCGTTCCAACTTGACATCCATTCGGGAGAATTCAACATCCACTTGAAATCATTTTTACTTTCCCTCTGGAGCACTCGACCGATTCGGCACTCAGAACACTTGGCGACTTGGACAAGTTGCTAATCAGTAGTTGGGTGACTTCTCGACTCGGACCACCCGAAGCTTAGTAGAACCAGCCCTGCTGGTAGCTTGAGATTATTGACTTAGGCCATCTAATAGATAAGTCTGAATTTAGTTTTGTAAATTTAGAGTATTTTCCCTCTATCTCAGGCAAGATTGTCTAATAATCTTAAAATAGATTCTGTTCTGGTGAGATAACCATAAAAACAGTTGAGATGCACTAGTCTCAATGCGTGAAGACTCCTTTTGCCCTAATTGAAAATGTTCCAATCAATCAAACATTGATAGTAGAAGATGCTTTTCTACTTCACCATGCTAAATCTAGCTCAATTCTTAACTGAGAGGCCTCCCAAGCATGTTGAGCATGCTACTGATGTTCAGACCATCAATGTAGTGGAAACATAGACTCATTCTGAGTTCTTATGTTGAAACTATATCTTCGACTATCTTACAGACTTTGTATACACTGTGTATAGCATGAAGAGAACGACCAAGGAGCTATGAGAGTCCCTAGACAAGAAGTATAAGATGGAGGATATGGAGGCCAAGAAATTCATTATGGGTTGATTCCTGGACTACAAGATGGTTGGCTCCAAGACTGTGATCAACCAAGTCCAAGAGCTTTAGGTGATTCTGCATGAGATTCACTTAAAAAGTATGATATTGAGTGAAACCTTCCAAGTGACAATTATCATTGAGAAGTTGCCACCCGGGTGGAAGGACTTCAAGAACTACTTGAAGCACAAGACGAAGGAGATGAACATGGAGGAACTCGTTGTTAGACTTTGCATCGAATAAGGCAACAAGAGTTCAGAGAGAAAATTGTTCTCTTAGGCTACTATAAAAGGCAACATGGTCGAGCACGGTCAAAACTCAAAATGGAAGAACACCAAGTCTTCCAAGATGGGACCAGAGGAGGCATTAGAAAAAAGAAGTTCTATGAGAAGTGCTTTAATTGTCACTAAGTCAGTCACAAATCTTCGGAGTGCAGAAAGTTGAAGAAGAAGCAAGAGGTCAACCTAAACGAGGGACTATAAATGGATGACTTCTATGTCGTGGTATCTGAACTGAATTTGATCGGTTCAAACCTGTGGCAATGGTGGATCGATACCAATGCCACTAGATATATATACTGCAACAAGGAGCTACTCCACAACTTTGAAGAAATTAAAGATGGGAACAAGCTGTTCATGAAAAACTCAACAACCTCAGACATCATGGGACAAGGAAAAGTAGTGCTGAAGATGACCTCAGGAAAGAAGTTGACTATCAACAATGTGCTGCATGTTCCGGAGGTTTGGAAGAATCTAGTGTCCGGATCACTGTTAAGTAAGAATGACTTCTGCATTATTTTTGAGTTGGACAAAGTTGTTCTGTCTAAATATTGAGTGTTTTTAGGAAAGAGTTATGTAACCAATGGACTATTTATGCTCAGTGTAATGACTATTAGGCCTAAATAAAATTGAAAACTCTTCCATTTATATGCTTGAGTCTTTGAGTTTATGGCATGATAGACTAGGACATGTTAACTACAATGTGTTGCATGGATTAATAAAGATACAAAGCATACCTACATTCCACCTTGATTCGAAACACAAGTGTAAGACTTATGTTGAAGCTAAAATGACAATGTCATCTTTTCAACATGTTGAAAGAAGCAATGAAAAACTCGGCCTAATTCACACCGATGTGTGCAACCTAAAAGGTACACCGATAGGTGATAGGAATAAGTACTTCATCACTTTTTTAGATGATAACGCAAAATATTGTTATGTGTATCTTCTCAAAAGTAAGGATGAAGCTATATAGAAATTCATTCTCTATAAAAATGAGGTTGAAAACTAACTTAATAAGAAAATTAAGATGATTTGAAGTGACTAAGGCAATGAATATGTATTACCGTTCGCTGAGTTGTATGCTGAACATGGGATCAGATACGAAACAACAACTCCTTATACTCTTCAACAAAATGGAATTGTTGAGAGAAAAAATCACACTCTAAAAAAGATGATGAATGTTATTCTATTGAGCTTTGGACTACCAAAGTTCATATGGGGGAAGTTGTGTTAACAGTTAATTATCTTTTAAATAAGATTCTCCAAAAGAAAATAGATAAGAGTTCGCATGAGTTGTGGAATGGAAGATAATCGTCCTACAAATATTTGCAAATGTGAGGGTGTTTTGCCAAGGTTTTGGTGCCTGATCTGAAAATGATTAAGATAGGACTAAAAACTATTAATTGCATATTTATTGGATATGCACAAAACAATAGTGCGTATCGATATTTTGTGTATGAGTCACAAATACTAGATATACACAATAACTCGATAATAGAATCGAGAAATGTCTCGTTCTTCCAGCATTTGTTTCGAGATGAAGCAAGTTCTTCAAAATGAGCATATGAAACACAAGGGAAAGAAGAAGATGATGAAACAATTAAGGTTGAGCTCAGACGAAGTAAAAATGCTCGGGTGAAAAAATCCTATGGAGCAAATTTTATCACTTTCATATTGGAATGTGAGCCCCAAAGTTACTCAGAAGCAGTAATATCTTCTGATGGACCTCACTGAAAAGAGGTCATTGCATCTGATATAAACTCTATCTTGTAAAATCATACTTGGGAACTTGTGGATCTTCCTCCAAGAAGTAAACCACTAGGTTGCTAGTGAATTTTCAAGAAGAAAATAAAATCAGATGACATAATTGAAAAGTATAAGGCCAGATTGGTAATTAAAGATTATCAACAACGAGAATGCCTTGATTACTTTGATGCATATTCTCATGTGTTGAGAATAACTTTCATTAGAGTTTTGTTGGCTATCGCCACTCTATGAAATATGAAAATACATCATATGAATGTAAAAATAACCTTTCTAGATGAAGATTTAGAAGAGAAAATCTACATGGAACAATCTGAAGGATTTTCTATACCAGGACTGAAAAAAGGGTTTGTAGATTGGTGAAGTCATTATACGACTTAAAACAAGCACGAAAGTAGTGACATGAGAAATTTGATAATGCCATGAACGAAAGTGAATTTAAAATCAATAAATATGATAAATGTGTCTACATGAAAGCCATAATGAATGACTATGTCATCTTGTGCCTATATGTAGATGATATACTTATCATTGGGGGTAATGATAAGATAATGAAATCCACTAAAGACATGTTGAACTCAAGATTTGACATGAAAGACATGAGCCTAGCTAATGTGATTTTATGAATCAAAATTCTTAGAACAACAGAAGGACTTGTTTTTGCTCAGTCTCATTACATGGATAAGATTATTGAGAAATTCACCAAGTGTGATACTATATTGACATGAATGCAGATAGATACGAGTCAACATCTTTTGAAGATCGAGAAGAAAAGTATCTCTCAGATAGAATACTCTTGAGTGATTGAAAGTTTGATATACCTAATAAGTTATATACGACCAGACTTAGCATACGCAGTAAGTAAAGTGAGTAGCTACACGAGTAATCCCGGTATTGAACACTAGAAAAGATAACAAGAGTACTGAGTTACTTAAGGTATACTCGTTAATATGGACTGTACTATACGAGATATTCTGCTGTGATCGAAGGATACAACGATGCGAACTAGATATCTGATATAAAAGACTCGAAGTCTACAAGTGGATATGTATTCATTTTGGGGAGTGCAACCATTTCATGAAAATTTTCTAAGCAAACAATAATAATTAGATCCATAATAGAATTTGAGTTTGTAGCTCTTGACAAATGTAGTGAGACTAAATGACTATGACAATTCTTCAAACCCAATCGGTAACATCAACGATTCAAAAAAGCGAATAAAAAGGAAAGGGATGGTTTGCTTGAGTCATCGTCGACGACCCCTTGCTCCCTCTTCCTACCTCCTAATCCCATCCTCATCCTCTCCTCCTTTCTTTGGGCGATAGCGATCTTGGATTCGAACACCATGGCCACCTTTGGAGGGATCAGAGAAGTTGAGGGGGAGGTTGCCTGCCAACAACCTCGAGACCGAGCAACTAGGCCGCTTCGCCATCGACTAGCACAACAAGAAGGAGGTCTCTCTTTTTCTGTTTTATATCTTTTACGAACCCTTGTTCTTACATTCATGAAATTTTTTATTCTCGACTTCATTGGCTCTTATCCACTCTTCCTTACCTCGATCGGTTGTTTTCTGTGTCATTTCTCGGTGCTTAAGTGGTTTGTTTGTGGTGGTGAAGAACGTTCTTCTGGAGTTCACTGGCATGATCAAGGCGAGGGAGCAGGCGGTCGCTGGGACTCTGCACCAGTTGGCGGTCGAGGTCATTGATGCGGGAAAGAAGAAGATCTACGAGTCCAAGGTGTGGGTCAAGCCATGGCTCAACTTCAAGGAGCCGCAGGAGTTCAGGCACGCTGGAGACTCATCCTTCTAAGACCCCTACCATGACCTAGGTAACGTGATGCTACCGAACCCTCAACTTGCTTGAAACCTAACAAATGTACAAGCACCATTGGAAAAAATATGAAATGGGAAGAAACTGGGATTGAACTATGGCCGTATCAGTTCAAAATCTTCTAGTTTGATCCTAGCTTTACTTGGTTGGACTTTATAGATAGATTCAGCCTACAACTTTAGAGTTTGAAAAAAATCTGAAAGTTCAACTCGGAATATGGACTAAACGTGACTAAAGCAATAAGACATGACAATATGGAAACAAAAATAAAACGTCTGACCATTTGCACTCTAACTTGCAATTCTACTATAGCAAAACACTATAAAATACAACTGCAATCTCTCCTCTTCTCGCTCCATGATACACTCCTGTTTATACAAATAGGGTACTTATGAACTCATCATTTAAACACTTGATCAATTCTATAGTATAATTTTCACTTCAAATTAAATTTGACTTCACATTTGGATCATTTATTATAAACTTTCATTTAAATTAAATATGTCAAAATTCTTAGATTTAGTGACTGACATCAAACTTTGAGTGAGATTGAGACTTACTACTCTAAATCAATTTATCATGTTGATCAGGTTGCTTTGCATGCCTCGCTTCACAATTAAAGTTGTCAATAGATGCTATTGTTTTTGCACAGGGGATTGAAGATGTCGCCAAGACTTTATATTGCTGTCAATAAATGGAGCGATCGTATTATTAAAGAGGCTTGAAAATTGATGTCTCTATATCGCGTGTACCTTAGACCTCAAAACTCCTGCAATGTACTCCGCATGCTTGATGATGTTTCTTTTTAGATAGATTCTAAAAAGAAAGAATCTATCTATTTAAAATCTTGTTTGAAAATATGTTTGAAAATATTTTTTGAAAGTATCTTGAAAATTATTTTTAAGAAGAATATTTTGAAAGTGCCTTTTAAAATCTTTTCAACAAAGGTTTCAAATTTCTTTTTAGAAAATATTTTTAAAAATATCTTCAAAAATTTAAATATGTCTTGAAAGAGGGAGAAGAATATTTTCATAGATACTTTTGAAAGGGTTTTTTTCGAAATGACTTTGAAAAAATTGGGAATAATTTATTTTGAAAATGATTTTAAATATATTATTTTCAAAAACTTAAATACATTATATTCTGAAATATAATATATGGTCTATCAAGAAGGTAGAAAGAGGATATCTTTGACTAAGGAAATACCTATCATCATTGGTGCAATAACTAAGGAAGTCCTTAGGAGTTAAAAAGTAGATAGTCTTGTTCTTTTTGATATTGTACCAAAGGGGAGAAGATCGAAGAGTTTAAGTTAGAAATCTTAATTCTATGATTTTGATATAAGACCTAAGAAGTAAGTTAGGTTAAGTAGTCAACCCTAACTTAAACATATTATCAAACATCAAAAAGAGGAGATTATTGGTGCAATCAACCTCCAAGGTTTTGATGTTTGTTTGATCAATATGTTTAATGAGAGTCTGGTCAAGGTTGCCAAAGTAATTTACTCAAGGTTAGTAAAGTAATTTGGTCAAGGTTGACTAAATGTAAAATCCAAGCAGGTCAAGGGACCAGATGCTTGGCAGTTGGTGAGAAGTCCAAGCAGGTCAACTGTGATCAGATACTTGATAGTCAAGGAGAAGTCCTAATAGGTCAAAGTTGACCTAGACATGAGTGAGAAGTCCTAATAAGTCAAGGTTGACCAAGGCATGAGGCAAAATCCAAATAGGTCAAGGGTGACCGGATGCTTGACAAAAGGAAAAATCTTAGGTAGTGAACCTTAGGCAGTGAGTAGTCTTAGTCTTGGAAGAGTGAACTCCAAGTAAGTAAAAGCCTCGTAGGTCAGGTAGACCACACACTAGGCTTAGTATATATTGTATGTTGTTTTGCATGTTTGTCTTGCAGGAAGCTGGAGCTGGATGAAGACTCGGAAGACCGGAGCATGTTTAGAGACTAGGCCAAGTTTAGGCTACCTGAATTGGTCCGGGCGACCGGACCCAAACTGGTTCAAGCAATTGGAAATCCCTAGCGTGATCGAGTTCGAGCGAGGCGGTCAACATATGAAGTTTGACCGTGCTCCAAACGATCGGAGGTGCTCCAGGTGACCGAAAGTCGCCAAGTTAGTCGGATCCAGTGTCTAAGTGGATTGAACTTACAGCGAAGGTTTGAGTGACCGGAATGGCTTCCAGGCGACTAGATAAGTGTCAATCTAAGTCTAAAAAAGGGAGGTAGAGGCTTGAGGTTTATTCATTCAAATCAAAGCAATCAATTCATTCGTTCTCTATGCTATCAATATTATATTGTTCATACAATCTAGGAAGCGCTAGGAAGAGTGTCGTTGCATTCAGGGCTTTCAGAGGGGATCAACCTTTTAGTAACAAATACTTGTGCCTTAATTTTCATATCTTTATTATTATTGTGTTTGTATGCTTGTGGATCATAAGCTTGTAAGAGGTTTCTTCATCACCAGATAGTGTTCGAAAAGGAGAAAACATTAGTGGACCACGTTTTGTGCATAGCCTTGGACGTAGCAATCATGGAGGATTGTGAACCAAGTAAATTGGATTGCCTTTGCCTGTTCTTATTTTTTTAGTTATTCTACTTCCGTTGCTTACTAAGTTGTAGAAAAGAATGAGACAAAGAAAAAGAATATGCTTTTCACTTCCCCTCTAGTGTACAAGTCAATCCTACATGGTGCACATCCTTTTGACTCACCGAGTATATTCTTGACTACCATTTTCAACTTTAAAGTCATTTTATCTCATGTTATATTCAAGTGATCATGTATTTCTCCTAATACTTATACTCCTACCCTCTTCTTAAATATGTTTTATTTTCCATCCTTTAATTTCTATGGCTTGATTTTAGAAGTTGTGCAAGTTTTCCTTCTATTGATATTATACTTGAGGTGTATATCCAACACTACTAATGTATATTGGGTAGTTAAGTTTTGTTCGGGGATAACCTTGTAATTTTTACAAATCCTTCTATCTATACTTGAGGTGCATATCCAATACTACTAATGTATATTGGGTAGTTAAGTTTTGTTCGGGGATAACCTTGTAATTTTTACAAATCCTTTTATCTTTCTTTGTAACCATAAGAAAGTCAATTTGCAACTTATTATTTCCACTTTTGAATGTAACTAAGTATTTTTCTCTTTTCTTGAAAAATGTATTACCTAGTATAAGTTCATATGCCATTAAAAAATCCAATATAGTTTTACTTCTTCATTTTTTGCTTCAAACCTATAACCTCCATGCATCTATCATTTTCCTCATTTCTCACTACTACATGTCCATTTAGATCTCCTCCTATTAAAATTATTTCATTTGGCAAATTTTTTTATAATACTTCATCCAGGTCTTCCCCAAAATTAGATTTAGTGTCTTCATATAATCTTTACTTGAGGTGCATATATGTTAATTGCATTAATAGTTTCTTTGGCAAATTACTAAACCACATAGTCGAAGTTATCGAATACCCAAATCACATAGGTAAATTTTAAAATTACCAAATCATGCACCCAATTCCATTTTTGTCCCTCCCAATCGATTGTTATAGTGTAGTAATATATTTGGGACACTATGCTGATAAACAATGTCAAATTGATTGCTATATTATAGCAATCAATTAAAAAATTTGATTTATGTTAAAAAAAAATATTGCTCTCAATATGTCTTATGGAAATGATGTTTGAGGACATGAATATAATTAGGAGAATTAGACTGTCCCATAAGACTTGGTTTCATATCATTCCGAGCTCTCTAAGCCCATCAACCGATTTTGGCTTTGGTCGATTTCAGCCAAAATCGGTTGATGAGCTTAGAGAGTTCAGAATGACATGGAACCAAGTCCTATGTGTTCATCTAAGTCTCTTGATTGTATTCATGTCCTCAAACATTATTTCCATATGTCATATTGAGAGCAACAATATTTTGTACAAAAAATAATTTTTTTAATTGATTGCTATAGTGTAACAATCGATTTATGACATTACTATGTTGATGAACAGTGTCTGAATCGATTGCTACACTATAACAATTGATTGAAGTAGACACAAGTGAATGCGGAAGGACAAAAGAGAACTTGGGTACATGATTTGATAATTTTGAAACTTACATACGTGATTTGGTTATTTAGCAACTTTGACTACGTGGTTTAGTAATTTGTCGTAGTTTCTTCCACAACTACTACTTTAAAATCTATAATCCTGTCCACTTTCTAACTACTCCCACTACTTCATAATTTACCAAACTACCTATAAAAATACCTACTTTTTTTCTTATTTTACTCCTTATTTATCATAACTTAAAATTCGAGTTCTCTGTCATCTTTGCCTTCTCTCATTTTCATTTTGTCTCTTGTAAATATAAAATATTATTTTTTCTCTTATCATCGTATCTACTACCTCCATTACCAGTTAGAATTCCTATATTCTATGTTTTTAATCTAAGACTGTCACGCCCTGAGAGTATATTTATCCGTTGAAAACGGACAACACTCCCCTTATGACAATCACAGTTTTTGGCTACACAACCACACAGTAGATAAAATAATCATACCCCACTCGAGTACTCACAACCACGCAATATATATATGAAAATAATACTCTACCCGAGTATTCACAACCACGCAGTGTATATGAAATCCACCAAAATAAATAAAATAACAGGGGGTCCACCCCACACATAAAATCCAAAGAAATTGACTACGAGCCGACTCGACTTAATAATCCGAATACATAACCGAATAAATACCAATAACAAGATAAACTTAAATAATACAATGCCAAATGAATGATTAAATGTGGAAGCGAATACTATCTGATACAAAAAAAAAAAAAAAAATCGTAGCTCGATGCGAGTAGGACGGCGCAAGCAAATATTCTCCAAGTGGCCCAATCATCATATACTTGCTAACATGGAAAAAACAATAGAAAGCAGGGGTGGTGAGTACAAAAGAATACTTAGTGGGTATTATACAGATAGTGCCTGAACAATAAAGAGTATAGAAACTAAAAGGTATACAATTTTAAAGGAAGAATATACTCACCATCAAATGATAACACCTGTTTGCCACTACTACATCGACACTCTACTCAACTGCATATACTAACATGAGTAGTGCCAGTAATAATCAACAAGTGTACAACATCTCATACGCATATACCATCAATAAGCGCCATGAGTATAGCATCTCACATGCATATACTAATACAAGTAACAACAATGAGTCACATATGTGGGAGCAATGCTCCAGCACAAGGTATACAAATGACCAAGACACCTAACTCATCAGCTATGGACTGCATGAGAGCCACTCTACCACATATATACACGTAGGCAGTCCGAAATGTCAGGGCCTCTGTCTGCATGGGAAACACCCTACCACGTATATACACGTAGGCAGACAGGAGGTAGCTATCTAGCTATGGGCTGCATGGGAAACGCCCTACCACATATATACACGTAGGCAGCCGAGGGTATAATAACCCAATAAGAACAATGTAGCCAGGATATAGGCATTTCTCAATCACTAACGACTCTCTCAACCACGAATGGGAGACACGGTCGACAGGATATACTAACGGTCACTGACGACTC